>WYDF02000005.1:790056-805814 GCA_009867245.2 Adranes taylori
ATAGAACTCAATCATACACCAAGCCTATTTAGTTCTAGGAGATATAAAAGCATCAGTGACTTATAAAAAAGAATAAGTATTGTTTTTACTAAATTATATTTAAACATATTTTTAATCTTGATTGTTTAAATTTGTGTATCATTTAGTGCGCTGTTTTATTCCCTGGTGCCTGACATTTAAAGCAAATGTATGGCTTGACAAAAACCGGTAATACATTGTCCTAAAATTTTCATAAACAATAAACATTCTAATTGCAAAAACGAATGCGAATGGATCAAATATAACAGTCAGAAATAGAGAATTTTATAATTAAAAGTTACCACACGAATAATAATATAGAATGATTTAATCTCCAACTTTTATAACAGAGCATCATAATAGTTAGGGTTTCTGTGCATTTCTGAAAGTTTAGGACTTTATCCGGAAAATTTATTTTAAACATATTCATTTTATATATCTTCTAAAATGTAAAATACATACATCTACAACTTTTCCTCATCTAGTTTGACATGGAAATTTTATAAAGTTATATTTGGAAATTATTTAAGTTATAGTCTCTCCGCTGGGTATAATTTTAATCATAGCTCTCTGTTATCACAGTACACAAAATAAGCAAATTTAATCTGCCTCTAAACAGATTTTAGAAAAAACATTGCACACAATCGGTTAAACAGTGGGTATCACCGTTTGCAATATAAAGAATTATGAACTTATGTCAGTTCTGTATTAGAAAAAATTACTTGTGTACGAGCCGATATCTATGAAATCTCTTTTTTTTTAGAAAAAATTGTTTTATATTGAAATAAAAACATTTTCAGAACAATATCCACAAAAGTTTATTTAAATATTCTATCCTAATTTGTTCACAAGATATTGCAAAAAATAAGTCTCATAAGTTCAGATTTAGAAAGGCTTAAAGAAATGTTGAAAGTTATACAGAAAGATAAACGCAGAAAGATAATACAGAAAGAATTCATATGTATGAGTAACAGATAGAGTAATAAACTCTAAGTAATCAATCTACATCAAATTTTTTACAATCTTGGAAAAAAGAATTATGCATTCACATATGACATGGCCTTCAAATCGGTTGAGTGTATTCTTTTTTCATGGACGTTTTGTTAAGTACTGTGCTTAGGGTGCAGATGGGATCGTCGTGAGGGTCAGTGCTTAATGAATATTTTCTTCTACTCTTTGGTGACTTTCCTCTGGAACCGCCTTTCTTTTATCTTATTTTTTGCCTTACTATTTACCGCACAAATAATTTTTTATACCTTTGCTTCTTGGCTTTGTGGCCAGTTCCGGCCACCATTGAACAGACGGAATTTGAGGTTTTTATATTATGAGAACCAATACCGTTTCACTAATGTGGGAGTTTGTTTTTGGATAATTCACACAGTGTTATATCAGTAATGTAGACCGAATTGGAAAGTAAGTGTTCAACATGTCAAACTTTATTGCACTATTAAAGTATTGAATGGAAGAACACTATTATAGCAACATTATAACAACCTATATTGTATAAATATTCAATTTTGTATTTGAATTTTATCTTTTTACTATAACTTAAACTGCATAACTTTATGATATTTGATATACATAGTCCCATTTTATTTTACAATTTTGTCTCACCGTTTGGATTGAAACTGAACTTTTCATAAAACTCCTACGTTTTAAAATGTTTTGGAGTCGTTATTGTTTTCTGAATGGATTCTTTACTTGTTACGCTATATTTTATGCTTAACGCCGCAAACATAAATTTATAAAAAAAAATGCTGCCACTTAATGTTTATTCAATCTAGCATTTTATCATGGAACGCACTAAACAGAATGACTATTTTGTAAGTAAGTAGTTCAATATCTCACATCAACATAATAGTTTGATACACATGATGTAATTTCCGTTCATATATTTTATTCCAAAAGACGAAATAAATGTTATATATAATTTAATAAACTGACTGACTTTATTATAGTTTCTATTCTTCATGGGAAAGGAACCAACGCTTTTATTCTATTTTACTAAGCAATATTTTTGCAAAAAATGTCAGGATTGTAAAACATGGCTCTAAATGCTCATTAAAAAATGTTTATCAAGGTCAAAAGATGTGCATTTTTAAAAGAATTTATCCCTGATGCTTCTTGTTATTTTATGTAAGTTATCTAAGTGTCGAAACATAATTTAAGAATTTACAAACGCTTTGCAGTTGAAGAAGCCGGTTTCAACTCTATCCATACCAGGTGCCGTAAAGAACTCGAATCGGGATTCAGGCGGAGGTGGAGTCGGTCGAGTTGGTGGCCATCATCCAGACGGCGAGGCCGGTGGTCTGGCGTTAATAGGGAGCGGTGCAACCGGCGGCCCGGTAAGCGGTACTGGAACTGGTAGCTGTATCGGTGCGGTCGGTGGCAATGCGAATGCGGGCACTGGTGCGGCGACAGCTGGTGGACACGTGGAATATCCGAGATACATGGAGGAGCGCCAACTAGGTGGGGCTGTCTATAAAGGGCCTTCGTCCTCAGGCAGTTTAAAGCACAAGCCAAATGTAGGTTACAGATTAGGCCGGCGCAAGGCGCTGTTCGAAAAGCGGAAACGAATAAGCGACTACGCCCTCGTGATGGGGATGTTCGGCATCATCGTTATGGTCATCGAGAACGAGATGTCCAGCGCCGGCATGTATCGAAAAGTAAGGCCGCACATTCTTGTCGCGAAGTCGACGGGAGGTGGTGTTGCAGCTGTCTACAATTCGCTCTGTTTTCAGGACGAATTTTACTCAATTGCGCTCAAAACTTTGATATCTGTTTCGACTGTGATTCTTCTAGGCCTAATTGTGGCCTATCATGCTTTAGAAGTGCAAGTAAGTCCTGTTAATTTGTGTATTCCTTATGTTTTTACCATCTCCTGTTTGAACTAACAATAATAAGTGAATATTTGAATATTCATGCTAATTGTGTTAATTTTGTTTTGCATGGCCAATTGTTAACATCTGCTTCTCTTTAACTGTGGATTAATGCTTTTAAACCAATGTTAAGAAATATTATTATTGCAATCTGTATTTTTGTCGTCACTATACTTCTCTTCTTACTCGGAGGTATCTCTTTTAAATTGTTAATATCTTCCTTAGCTACTTGATGTATATCTTGAATATTGCATATATAGAATTTACGTATTTTATATTTTTGAGTTATTTCTATACTTCAGTGCTTTCTATATTTCAATTTTATGTATTGGTTGCAAGAGTTATTAAAAAATTTATTTGCGATCTATACTATCCTATCAATTGTTTATGTTTCGAATGCAATCATCTAATATATATTTTATTTTATATTTTTATTATATCTTCATAAAATATTTACATCACTTTTATAACCATATACGTATTTCAGTATTGTATATTACATTCTGATTATTAGTTCTGCCATATCTAATATCAAACCCGTGAAGCAGAAAAAAAAACCATTTCGAGGAAAGACACATTGTTAGCACTTTATTAATTTAAATTCTTCAGAATCCGCATTGTATAGGAACACAATGCAATTCAAATCAGATATTCAAAAGTTCAAACCTTTCTCCAATTATTCCATTGTTGTATTGTGTATATTCTCTCTTCATTTTTATTTTTTGCTTTTATTTTTACCAATCAAACAAGTGTAGGAGATAATTTCTTTTTATACATTTGGAAACTTCTAAAGAAGCTCCATAATTGTTTAACCGGGCATGTCTAGATAGAAAAATTCTTGATAACAACATATGTGCAATCAACGAACAACGACATTGTTATTAAGTTTAGAAAAAATGTTTTTGGCAGTTTTAGGTAATAACTTCTCAATTTGCATATGAGAACTAAACTAATATACCATTACACCAAAACTCAGAATAAATTTCTTTAAATAACAAGTTACGGTTTTAGCAATTTTTAAAATAGAAAAATAACCTGTATTTAGTGGAACAACCTTAATATATTACATAACGTAAGTTTTGAGGCAAAATGCGTTTATAGTTAAATAGTTAATTGATGGGACTCATCAAAAAGTCTATAAGTGCAGAAACACAATTGTATGGAGTATTAAAAAAAACTTCTTACGAAAAAACCAGTTACCCTATTTTTGGCTGATTTGTGGCAAACTGTTATATTTTAGGGCGTAGAATGTAAGACTATAAAATGAAAACAATGCGATATATAATAAATTGATATTGAAGAAAAAAATGTTTTGAACGCCATTCGATTATTTTCTTAGTCCACCTGCCACCCTACATTCTCGCAACGTGACCATTCTAATTCCACTTCAGAGAGTTTCCTTCCCAAGTCTTCAGAAAGATCATGTTCTTAACTCCTGTCATGCATTCACTTCTGTTGTTCTTCTACGTATGGGATTTGGTCTCTTAATGTCAATTCCAACATGGATCTTTCCACTGCTCGTTGGGTAATTCTTTTTTTACTAATATATTTTCTTGTCTATGTCAATTTCTCTGCTCCGTAGGTGAAACTGGCAGGATACATTAATAGAACATCTCATACACCTTTTTTTCTACTATGAGATTACAACTTCGGGCCATCATTGTCATAAACTGTGTTTAGGAATTCAACCCTTAGTGGCCCGCCGTTATTCTTGATAGTGCTGTAGCCGCTTTATTCCGGTTGTCTGAGATCATCACAAAGTCGTACGTAGTTCGCAACTGTCTCAACATTTCTCCATTTATGCTTCTTCCCAAGTGGTCTATTTCAATGTTTCTAAACATATATTCCACTAAATTTGTGAAGTGTCTCCCTATTTGACGCTAACTTTTTTATTTTCCTCAATTCTTCTCTATTTTCGAGCGTTTTTCCGACATTTTGCGTCTTTTCTCCATTAGTTGTTTTGTGTTCGTAGTTAGTTTCCTATCACTGTTCGGAGATTTCAAACCGTGCAACCTCTGAGTCTCTTGGATTGAATCCAGGATTTAGAACTTGATTTAGAACTTCACCGCTCTTCATGCGTTCGTCTCTTGTGTGGCATAGAATTTCTCCTATCTTTGTTTGTTATTGCATATAGCTGTTGACTTTTTATGGGCTTTGCAAGAGTTTTCTTTTTTATTTCTTTTTAAATTTAGTAGTACTGCCGATGTAACCATTCTGTTGTTATTGTCTGTTGTTATGAAAATTAGTTAAGCACCGTGATATCAACAACCTCCCGCTTTTGATATGTGGTGATGAAGTCTATCTCATTTGTTGTGGTGCTACCTGGGTTGCTCTATGTTCTGTTTTTTTTAAAGATACACTTAGCAAAATGTTTCTTCTTTCTTCGGCTTTGCCATGACTTGTCAGGAAATTTTCGGTTTCATCGTGTTTCAATCCCAGCTTAACATTAACTCTACAACCAATATGACGCGATGGGTTGAAGTATCTGGCATGAATTTATTGATTTCTTCATAGAAACTCTCAACCTTGTCCTCTGACTTTGTCGAATTTGCCGCATATGTTTGGAAGATCTTAGTATGCTGTATTTCAGTATTACATAGCAAACTCTGTTGATTACATTTCGGTCTTTAAATTTTTTTAAGTTGTTTCCTATATATCATAAATCTACCACTTCCCACAGAACTTTCCTCATCACATCTGAAGTAAAACAAATGTCCTGATTTCAAAATAGTCTGTTAATCTAATCATCTTCGAATTTCACTTAAGCCTACTACATTCTAATGGATGAGTTCCACATTCTTTTGTCTATGCTAGTCTAGTCTTACCCGGTGATTCTTAGCACATTCTAGTCATTGTCTGTTCCTATCGCTAGCTTGGTCGATGATTGACAATTTGTCGGGGACTTAAAGGTCGTATTTCATTTTTATTTGTCATGAGTTTAAGGATTGTTAGAAAAACATGGTTAGAATACAAGAAAGTAAATAACTTATTGAAGACAGCATTATTATGTAGTAATTTGACGAAAAAAAGAAGCTTTAAATATCATAAAATCAAATTATAATACAAAAAAGCATTTTTATTCTACTACTTCTTCGCCTTTATCACATGCATTCTTAGGATTGTTTTAGTTTATGTCGAAAAGCTGCCAACCGCTATCGTCATCTCTTAATTTTTTAACTCTCCCAAATTTTTTGTTCATATTCGTTTTCTGGCATCGAGGATGAGTGTTTTTGTAATACTTCTTCTAACCTGGATCAAACTATATCGGCAGGTAGAAAGGAATATCCATGAACAGGCAAAGTTAATTTTTAATAGGTTAATAGAATCTTTCAATTTTATCGAAAAATATAAAGTCAGAATGACGTGGGCATTTCTGTTTTGGCCGCCTCATCCATCACAGTATAATTTAATTATTGAGGCGCTATTTACATGGAAATTTTCTAAACCGTCTCAAATCTTCTACCGATTGCATCTTCCTTCCACTGATAAAACATGTGCTTTTTACACTTAAGATCAAGGGAGTAGATAGATACAAGCTCACATGGTGAGCATGAAAGGCATTATTGAGAGGTGCATTCGGCAGTGGCTGTATTTATTGTAGATCAAAACTTTTTCAGAAGCGAATCAGATTTTATTTATATCTTATCTTTCAAGTATTTTCACGTTCACCTGAAATGATATATTTTTTTCTTTTCTTTGCAATAACAGTTAAATAAGATATGCATATGCAGAACTTATTAGCTATAATGTCTAAAATGTATTTTGCTAAAGTTAATAATGAAAATGCTGTAGCTATGTTGCATTACTATTACGCAAGTTTTGCATATAATTAATGCAAAATATATTTGGTTTGCTCCTTTTGCATGTAGCTACAATGACTCTTTCTGGAAGACCTCTTGCTTTTCAAGTTTTTGACTGGTATCTTTGTTAAACAGTTACAAATTTATGTGTATTATACATTTTTAGATGGTATTATATTGTTGGTATTTAAAATGTAGGTAAGAACCGTATTAAAAATTTAAGAATATTTGTTTATATAATAAAATATATATTAATATTTTCAGAAACAGGTAAAAATAACAAATTTAATTATTAATAATATTTTGCACAAATCTTTAGACACATGTAAAGTAGACTTTTTAAATTCATTCGCACGCACAATATTTAAAGGTGAGTTTGTAGTATATTATATAAAATTAATATGTATAGTTTTCAATTTTAATGCATTTATAAGTAAATAATTTTAATCATCTCTATTTTAGATTTAGCATTATTTACTTTAAAATAAGGTTAGACATTAAATGATAACGTCATTTATTCTAGTAATAGATATTAGAAAACGTAGTTTTGGTAACAAATTATTTTTGATATTAATAAATTAATAATTGTATAAACTATTTGCGTAGAATTATTATATATTAATTCGTATATTTCTTATAATATATTATTTTTACAAGTACTTATATTTCTGCTGTACTTGTAACGTTGGTAAGATGCTTTATATACCAGTATTTCTCAATACAACTTCTTTAATTGTTATTTTGCGTTATTGCTTATATTTTTACTTACAAAAGTTGTGCTATAAATTAACGAAAAAGGCTAACATAAAATGAGGTAAAAAAATAATAATAAAACATTTGATCATTTATTGTTCCCTTGCTTTATGTTCCAAGTCCAGAGTGCCACCGAAATATGATAGAATTCTTTGATACTTCGCAGTAACCACAATTGGTATGAATATTGCGAACGGAAGTGCTAAACATTCTAACCAATAAAATTAATTTGGACAAAATATTAGAGGATTAATTTTGGACTCATAACATAACTTAATGAAAGTCTTTTAAACATTCTTACAGCCAAAGCCGTCCGTAAATTGAATGCCACCGTCATCGTGGTCCAAACGCACGACCAATTTTTAATAATTCTATACCAAGTAATAAAAAGCATAGAATTTTAGGATGATTGTCTGTTATATCATCGTCTAGTGCTAATTGTAAACAATGAGCTTAACAATGTCAAATTACACTGTTAGTAAATCTTTGTAAAAGTCTAATTGCATCACTAGAATTTTTTCCCAACTTTACGCTAGTTCAATTGGAACAAAATGCAATAAAATTCTTTCAGGAAATCATCCATCTCACTCTTCGTACAATTTGAAATCGGCGTTGAACACTTCGCTTTATATAATTGTTCATTTTATTATCAATTTGAAATTGTACAATTTGATATCGACGCTTTATATAATTTGGTTTCTGTTGTTTCATTTCAAACAACAAGGGGATCTGAAATTACAAAGAATTTAAACAGCCCGAGACCCCAGAGCCCCATTGTAACACACCTCTGCATTAAAGGCGCCACCAGACTTTTGAGAAACTGGATGCAGAAGAACTTTTTTATAATAGTTATTGCTCTACTAGAGATAAAATTAGTAAAAACAAAATTGCATTGAAAGTATTTATTGTTCCCATAATGTCACATGAAATTAAAAAATAGACAAAACAACCAATAAAAATTAAAAAAAAAACATCAACAACCTTTAAAAAAAGCTGAAAAACTACACGAGTATCCACAATTAATTCACTTACAACTATTTAAATGAGCAAATTTTTCAATTATGGACACTTCAATAGTGTCACACATTTCAATTCTTCTCAGTGAACACTTGTGATGTACAAACCACTCAGCTTGTCTTCAGACATAGTGGATTTGTTCCAGGTTTTGGCCCTTCTTAACGTGCTGAAGGATCTTTCAACCGTGCGCGTAGTCACCGGAAAAGTTAGCCCAATTTGTATGGCTGTAAAAAGTGGCGCATAAAAAGCTTAGATTTTCCATTAAACTGATGCAATCAATGTCAGAGCTATCTTCAGCTTCCAGACACCATACGTCAAACTCAGTCAGCGCCTGGGATACAAACTTGTCAAAAATATCATTCCCATAAAAATTCTGAATGTTTTCAGGAATTTTCGTAAATTCCGCTATTTGGAGCAATCGCATATGTTGCGTATGAAGTAGTAGCAAAGACAATGGCACTGAAGTTGTTGCATTCAACTTTTCTAATGAATTAATTATATCCATGTAATATTCTTTGAATAAGTAAATTTCCTTGTATTTAGCAGACCAGCGAGTATCGCATAGAATCGGAATATTTGAAATCAACTTCATGCGTAACGTCGAGCCGCGGAAAAAAATTTATGATATCTTTGACGGTCCCTATAGCTTTCCTGACCTCAGGAACCGTGTTTGTGTCATTGACAACCAAATTCGGTCGCTGTCTGTCACAATGGATATACACTGCTTTTGGGTACATATTGCGAATTAATTTTTGTATCCCCTCAATGTGTCCTGCCATTGACGAGCATCCATCGCATCCTTCGCCAACCAAATTATTCCATAACTCGTTATGTATATAATTATTGATTTTCGCTAATTTAGAATATGTTTTGTTTATTGTTCTATTTACACGGGTTTTTTCATTTATTGGTTCAGTAAATTGCTACGTTTTTTACGTGTAACATAATACGTAAATTACATAGTGTAATTTACATAGCCAATTCTGCTCTTATCTTTAATATTGAATCAAGATATGAATCATCATTTCTTACATCAAAATGCAAATATCGGTATATTTGTTCCTAAAGCGATCTCTTCGCTTTAGCTTTACATATAAATTCAAATAAATTTTCTCTTCATTATTTCCTAGTATTCGAATATTTTCAGGTTTACATGTACTTGTAGTTGAAAATAATTATTTCACGGGAGTATGGGTTTGTTTCTTCACCAGTTTTCTGATGCAAGTTCTTGTCAAGAAAATAGTTGCCCATTTAATATTGTCACGGTGAAATTTGGGCTTTGGTTCGTTTCCTTTCCGTGATTAGCAAAATAGAAAACTCTAAATGGGGTAACGTAGCAGTTCTCTTTTGTAGTCGGGATCTTTAGTAGTACACCTACTATCTGCGCACTTTACTACTGTTAAAATACTTCTACGGAGTATGTTAATAATCACAGTACAAAATCACAGAAACAAAATATTTGAGATGAATCAGCCTTGCAGTAAGAATAGAATAAGTAAACATTCATGTATCATCAAATTATTTCTACAATGGTTTTGAAATTATTTTATGTACTTAGAGTTTTGAGTTAATGCATCATAAAATCAATACTGTTACCTCAGTTATTCAACTAAATCATTTTTTATAAAAAAATGTAGTGCAATACGTTTAATTCCATAAAAATTTACTGAAGATTAATTATTATTTAATTTTTTTATTCTACAAGCATGCTGAGGATTATTTTATAATTTATTTAATCCTGATTTTGGCCATAAAATCTACTTATTACTTGACTTGACGATAAAATCTGCTAATACATTTTAGTCAAATAATCACTAAGCTAGCAATTTAGCCATTCTAACTACTCTCACGACCGACAAAGGTTCCCCGATTGTTTTTAATTTTAAAATTTCACTTTCAGCTGAAATTTTATGAGCTCTGCTCGGATTTTTATTACCTCTCCCGTACCAATAGTGTGTAAATTAAACGTGACAAAGAGGAACAATCAATTCATTGTAGTTATCCAGGGTAATATTAAATATTCTTGCATTGATTAATGTCGCGAATTCATATATCTTTGCGCAACAAATTAGCAGAAAACGTGAGCTTCGTAGAAGACCAAAATTCGCGCCGATTTTAGAGCATGTTGAGAAGAGTTAAGGCCAAGAAGGTCCGGGTGTGAGATGCTTTACGATGGTTATACAAACAGTAGAAAATTGAGTACAGGGTTATGAACCTTATTTGGTAATAAAATAGCGATAGTTTAAGGGCAAGAAAGTAGAAGGGGAGTTTTGAAGCAATTGCAGGAGCCGCTTTTGGCAAGAAGTGATCGGTTGAAGGCACAGTTTTTTAAACCGCAACAACAATTGAGGATTAAATTTATTTTACTTAAAATAATCTTAAAGAATAGTATAGTATTCCTAATGTCTCCTGCACAAATGTAAATTTCTATTATGTTATTATTTATTGACTAATTTAAAACTTTCAAACAAATTAATTTCATTCTAAATTTATTGTTGCCACTATTTTTTTTAGTCAAAGACAAGATTTATAAACTAATGTACTGCTTAATGTTTCTGGATTTTTTTTTACTTGAGAATTGCAGGTATAATCTATTGCATGTGAAATGTTCTTTCAAGAATATGATGAATAAAATCCATTTAGTGCCGCGTATTAAAATTATGTGACAATATAGTGGTAAAATCACATCCATACGAGGGATCGTGGACAGAAGAGGAGAAACAAACGAAAGTCTAATTGTTAAATAAGATCAGTTAAGACCTAAAAATAAGCAAGAGTAAGGTATGTACCTTCGGCTCTTGTAAAAAGTCTTCGGAACGAAAACCGATGAAAATCTATGAACATTTCTGATATCTAGATTGGGACAAAAAAAATTATATTTATTATTTCGTGTCGAGGACTGACATCCAAAGGAAAATCACTACCCTGGAAAACAATTCTGAGATAAATTAGATAAAAGAAAGTATTTGTCTGCAGGTGCCTTATTTATCTTTTTAGATACATTAATTTTCCTATCTTTTATTGTGCAGAGCTTGATAAACGACAATTTTAATCGATTGATAGGAGAAACAAATCAGAAAAATCACAGGCAAAATAAAATAAAAAATTTCAAAACATAATTATTAACTAAATTTTAGGAGGAATTACCTAAATAGTCTTCAATCTACGTAAGGAAAAGTACGATCAATAACGCGTTATTCTAGGTAAAGTTCCAATGAGAGCCACTTCCATGTCATCGTTCTATGAAATTTTAGATTACCTCCGTTTGGTTTCCAAACACAGCTTTTTCCCTACATGTGGTAAATTGTGATAATCATATGTATTCTTACTCAATTACCTATTTCCAACTGTTCAAAATTATTTCATTACTTTCGCTCATCAGTGATTCGTCTCCAATGAAAATTGTTTTCACTGCTCTCACTGATAACAGTGTCACGTAGTTCACTTAATATGCTTATTGATTATTGCTGCATTTTTCAAGCATTCTTCTGAGCGACAGAACAGAAATTTTCACAGTACTATTTTGTACCTAACGATACCTTGTCAATCAATCTATCAATATGATCATTATCTAGGTGGCTCATATGATTTTATTTAAAAAGACATGCAGCGCATTTTTTACACGCGACAATATAATTCCTTATTTTGAAATAACCTGAGTAGTTTCAAGAATCATCATATATCAAACATTTATAAAACTAATTTGGTAACCTTAGTAAGCAAATAGATTCCCCCAATTCAGAGCTTGTTGGCTAATTTGCATACGCCTCTGTGCGTAATTTTACGAATTATAGTTAATTGACTAACACGTATCCGTTAGCTTTCGCAAGATGTTTATCGAATATAGAAGGGTGCACGTTTAAATTACGTATATATTTTAACATTTCATGTACATATATACTTACAAAGTATATAGTGAAGTGAAACTGAAAACCAATGCAAGGGCACATATCCGATATCTGACAAGTTAATACAAGCGTCTGTTATAGATGTTCTCTGCAGAACCACGCGTAGGAATATTGGTGTCGAGATGCCAGGCAAAATTTGGCGCTCCTAAAATACGAACTTTAAGAATTTGACGCTCTTAAAATTTAAAGTCTTTCCACTCAATTACTTGTCGTCCCTAAGACCTGTCGCCCGGGTACCATACACCCCTTGCATCACCGCTTAACACGGCCTTGGTTCTGTGAAACAAAATAAATAATAACAAGTATTGTCCAATTTGCTTACTGTCTTATACCAGATTATGTATAAAACAGGGAGAAAATATCTCTCGTTTGATTGATGTTTCATTGTCATTTGTATTAGCTTCGACTTGATGCTAAACAAGTAATTTAGTTTTTTTTTAACAAATTAGTTACAATAAATTATACACGCTGTTAAACAGTTTTGCATTAAACACTAACATACTGGTAAATCTTAAAATTCAATGAGGAATTAAATCTCAACAGAAATTCGGCATAATTAGTAGATGGATACATATAGGCGAAGAATGTTACTCGTTTGCAAAGTTTATGACTTATTTTTATATCCACTACCACGAACCTTTATGTTATGCCGTTATTAAAAATTTTATATATCATATTGAATACGTTTTTGATAAATCCTTCAAGATTTAATAATATTTTCCCTTTGTTGAGGTATAGTAAAGGATATATTATACAAATATTAGGCTTGGCTTATTATATATCCAGCTTACTACGAACTGATTTTTATCCTTTGTAGCCTTAGGAATAATTTCGAAATATATAGGCAAACGCTACACTGTTTGACTTTTAACAGTACGATGATGAAAAGTGCGTTAAAAGAAAAGAATTGAGAAATACTGGTATATACATTGTATGTAGTGTTGAAGCTTTAAGCGTGAAGCTATGATAATTTACAGCTGCAGTTAGGTGGTGAATGTTTATTTCGTATTCTCTATCGTATTGTCATACTACCTTCGCTGAAGTGAACGATAAAGCTAAAGTACATTTGCATGAAATTTTACTTGCTGCAAACTGTTTACTATGAATTATACGTAGCAAGTACGTTTCATTAGGCTGCGCATACCTTACCTGCAAGAATTATAAACTAACAAAATTTTGTAATTTTATGATATTGTAATTAAAATAAATGATTTTTAAGTTGTGAATAAATTACTAATCTTCTAATTTAAAAGTAATATTGTAAAATAACGGTTACTTAAAATATTTAAAATAGTAAATATCGATCATTTTACTCCAATTTGGGTTGCTTGATTATGATTGCCAATATGTAGACGAATGTATTTTGTTCATCTTTTGCGAACAAACAAAGATTCTCTTGAAGAGTTGATAGGAGGTAAAATGCCTAGAAGCTGGTCGCCCATACGTTCTATTTTTTGAATATGATTGCATGTCAGTAAGAGACCTTCGAGGAACATAGAGAAACTGAATCTAGTATATAAAACTCCATGTTATATTCTCATGATTATTTAAAAAATTTAGTATTGAAATCTTATGTTTACAAACCATTCTAGGCAGAGTATGCATACGCTTCATAAAAGCGTTTAAAAATTTTATTTTCATTTTAAATATTAATAACTATTAGCTTTTAATTGCTGCATACTTATCTTTTAATTAAAAAATATGTAGAGTTTCCTAAAATATTTTTAACACTGTTCATGAATACAATTAGCATAATTGGATTACATGCATAATTTTTGTCAGAAATAAAAGCATTAAGAATATTTTAGCACATTGGGAAAATCCAATTTCAACATGCTAATCGGGGTTTCTGCAAATGTCTCACGTCTCATTTGCTTTTTTGTCTATTGTATCTGCAATTTATTTAGTTTTTTTAATAATCATTTAAAATTATATTATTATAAAATTTTCTAGTAACAAACTTACATAATGCTAGTTTATATTAGAATGCTTAGAAAACATATTTAAATAATACGAGCTCGAACAAGTAATAGTTCGGACACTAGCTTTTCCTAATATATACTATACATTTTTACATAACTTATTCATAAACTGAAAAGATATTATTACTGCTAAATGTTAGACTATGTCAGGCTTTGTGTATGAAAAAGTTTGATTGAAATAATTAAGTATTTGAGAAGCAAATTTATTTATAGCAACAAAATGAACAAAGTGCTTGACAAACTGATGTATTCGGTCAATAAAGTAATAATCAAAATTAATACCGGAGTACGTTCCTTTCGAATTTCACTACGTCATCTATGTGAGATGGCACTGTATTAGAAATTATTTACAGTCATCTGGTGATATGGAATTTCATATTATCATATTTTGTTCCTTTAAATCGTTAACAGTTCGCTGAGGCTCAAGTCGCAATTTTCTTTTCATAATTACAAACACACATTTTCGATCGGATTAAAGTCTGGATGCTGGATGGCCAATTTAGAACACCGATAGAATTTTCCTTCCAGCATCTTTAAGTGGTTCGTATGGAATAGCAAGAGGCCCCATCATGTTAAAATTTCCAGGTTTTGGTTAACTTGCCTACAGATAGAATGAAGTTGTTCCTCAATATTTCGACATATTTCACGGCATTTATTTTTCTCGATAAAATGCATCTTTCCAACACAGCGTACCAACATGCAACCCCAGACGATTAGACTTACAGGAAACTTTGCTGGTCTTTTTAGACAATTTTTATGATAAACCTACATATATATATATATATCAAATTTAGATTCGTCACTAAATAAGATATTCTCCCATTGCTTCTCTGTCCGATTGTGCTATTCATTTGCATGTATTAAGAGGTTCTGTTTTGGTCTTGTAGTTAATAGAGGCTTCTTTTTTCGCCTATTGCATTAATAAAAATTTAGTATCATAAGTATGATAAGGTAAAATAAATTAACAACGACAAAACTAGAATTGCTTTGTAAAACTTATATCCTCGGGTTTTCAAATAAGTGGTTTCTTTGAAACACATTTATTTATAGTTTCTGACCATAGCTTACTTAAATCGTTTAAGCTACTACAACGATTTTCTTTTGCAATATCGATTAATACGCAAACATGTCTACTAAAAACAATCTCCTTTTAAGACTCCATTTGGAAATATCAAAGGACCTACATATATACATTTTTTTATAAAATCCGCAATGGTCGATGGATATTATATAACATCTTTCAATGCCTGTTCGTTACATACTCACTCTCATTCCCCTGGCGCTACAGTCCATGTAGGACCCTCGCCTCTCCTATATCAGCCGTCCATTCTTCCTTGCTTGCAGCGAATCTTCTCCATCTTCGGATCCCCAGCGCCTCATCATCCTCTTTAACGTCCTCAA
>WYDF02000005.1:857839-869978 GCA_009867245.2 Adranes taylori
ATTGGATAACCCTAATAGGGATCACATTCCAATCGCATTCCTTTCGATCGTCTTCTTTCAAAAATCGCACTATACGACTACGCGCATTGCCAATGTCAAATATTAAAATACTATTGAATATGTTTTTCATACATATCCTTTCGATTACAGTTCATTCATTTGTATTATAACATAAACATAATAGGCGTAGAAAATACACGGAGTAATTTTCATATCTATTTAATTTAACTATAATGACGTAGATT
Organism: Adranes taylori; assembly: GCA_009867245.2. Classification (NCBI taxonomy): domain Eukaryota; kingdom Metazoa; phylum Arthropoda; class Insecta; order Coleoptera; family Staphylinidae; genus Adranes; species Adranes taylori. Next base: position 858,085 of record WYDF02000005.1, read on the forward strand.
ATTATAACCTTAGATGTAATATATAAAGACTGATTAGTTTGTAATAAATCCAGATTATCTTGTTAGCATTAGTACAGTATGTTTTACTCAAACCAGACGATCTGATGATACTCCACAGTAATTAGATTAAGTTCTAGTTACGATCCAACAGAAGAGTAGCATACAATTACCCTTTTGTTCACACTGGATGCTTTCAAACTTTTGAAGGCAAAAATGTGTTTATTTGTTGTAGTGGTAGGTGATTTGGAAAATGATTTTACTAAATAACAATGAGAATAAATCAAAGAATCTGTTACAACCCTGGCAGGTTTGAGACTTAATCAATAAATTGAAAATATTACAAGTAGTAGGTACGATAACTAATTAAATGAACGTGTATTTTATATTAATAATTTTTTATCTGCTAATTTTTGTACATCAGTGTTAGAGTTTGTTGTTTTAACGACAAGTTCTCTCCTTGAAAAAAATTGGACTTGAAAAATAAGAATTCGAAGGAGTCAATCATTGCCTAATTGTATGAATCCAACATAGGCGGTTAGTCAAAGTATCTAGTACTATGATTAAAAAGATCCATAAAAGTAAATAGTTTGATTCTGAAGTAAGAAAAACAACTAGCTTCGTCTAGTACCATAAGCAGATGCTAGACGAAGCGGAACGTAGATGGAGCAAGGGGGTCACATATTGCAGTTCAGTTATATTGTACAATACTTCAACTTACTCTTTTGTGGCTTTGAAACTAGAGGGTAGTCTAGCTACGGTGGAGCTATCGCTAGATCAACGTGAGTGAATGAAACGCTCAATTTAATGCTAACTAGATAAATCTCGCTTTATTGTAACAAATCCTCAGTTTTTAAAGTAAACTTAACTAAGCAAAGTTGTCCAAACATTTACGGGACGAACTATACATTTTTTATGTTTGCTACTAATATTCTTAAATATTAAAAATTTCACTTACCCCCGTCCCCCTACTGTGTATGCGTACAGTATGGAATAAGGCTATTTGCAGACGACGCGGTAATTTATAGTAATAGTAATAAAGTAAATGTTGAGGAAATACCAAATGTTGAAAAATGGATACGAGAGAATGGACTACATTTAAATACTAAAAGAATAGGAATATAACTTAATTCGTAATAAGGCTGTAGAATATATAGGTCAACATAAATATCTACGTATTTGTAGTCATTGAACAACTTACATTTAACAGGCATATATTTCTACGAAAATATGATAGAAAGTTGGACTGTTATATAAGACACTTGACAATTGGTGCGAAAAGAATGATCAGTACAACCAAATTATGAGTGCGGAGCAGCGCTACTATAATGGTGTTAGTAACAGGAAATAGAAGAACTTACTAAACTAATAGCGGGCATAAAGTAACAAAGAACTAACTAATATAGTATGTTACGTTCCCAGCGCGCCGCGCTTGGAGTACTGTTTGATTTAAGCGAACTGTCTTGATTTTAGGTAATGATGGGATAGAGACTGCTCTACCCATTAGTGATGGACAACAGCAGTCTGGATGTGTCGTATCTATGTACGTATGGCTTCCCTGGTCATGGTTAGAAACATTGTACAGGTACTTCAGTGTAGGAACGGTGACTTTGTATCCTCCTCCAAATTGCCTTTGGATGACTGTGGTGAACATATACCAGAACAGATTTAAATTAGAGTATCTCTCGTACTATTGGACAGCTTTGCTTTTTAGAAAACTAACTGCTATTGCAGTTTGATGGAAATAGGGTCAGCCATTGCTTTGAAGTACTCCGTACAATTCTGAGAAAGTTTATAGTATCTTCTGCTTGATTCGCTGCTTGATATAAAATTCTACTCCTTGCGAATATGCGGCCGTTTCTCTTTCGTTCTTTTTTGCCCTTTTCTTTTTATAAGTTTTGACGGGAAAAATATTCGACGAATTAAATTTATTTGACAGTTTATATTATATTTATATAAAATTAATTTAATTCATTAAATGAATGTAACTAATTCTAAAAGTCAATGATAATATCAATGTATTTGCTGCTATAAAATACTTTTATAAAATACACTATAAAATAGTAAGTTGCCATTGAATTTAATTAAAGGCGAAAAATGTAATGCGAATATGTGTAACTATCATAGACTAAAGTAATCTGAAAATAGTTCAAGAATGCATTTATTTCATGGAGGAGTTAAATAATTTAATAAGAAACCCAAGTAAAGAGAAGTTTGACATACAAAAAAGATAAACATTGCGAATTTTACAAAAAAATTAAAATTTTACATAGTTCTTTCCTGGTTGCTTTTTCGACCAGTATCCATCTAGCACCATCAGCGTTACTGCACATCTCGGTTGTGAAAAGGCGTGAAACATCCAATGCACAGGGCAACCTTGCACTTAGAACATTGCACACTTGATCTTTCCGGTATTTTCTCTGTGCTGCATCTAGCGCACCTTCGATAAGTAGTCGACTGAAGCAAATGATCTCCAAACAGCCTGACACGTGTTTTGAACGGTGAATGCACGTCCGTCGGTCTTCTTCATCTTGTTCTTTCCTGTGATCAACCATGAGGCCATGTGTTTGCGGCCAGAATATTCGCCCAGAAGTTGATTCACTAATATGCTTCTAATGAGATTTCTGAGGCTTCTAATGAGATTTCACTAATATGCAATATGAGATTTCTGTTTTGGTATATCTTCGTCGATGCAGTTTTGTGCAATACATATGCATTGACGATTGCACATTCGATGAAATGGCAGAATAGTTCTAATCACCATCGTCGTGATTTCCACTATGTTGTAACAGGCATGGAGCTGGTCGAACATATCCAAATATCCCCCCTCCCCCATATTTTGGTTATAATTAGCTATTGATAAGGGACACTCTACCGAAATTCTTTCAAAATTTTTGTTCAGACGCAAATTGAAGTTTCGGTAATGTTGTATATTGTACTTGCAACTACTACGGATTTCTTTCTCGTATCTCTCCACTTTTCAACCGAAATATCACGACAATTTACAGAATCATATTGTCCGGAAGCCAACTCTTATCAGCAAGATCATTTTTCGGGAAATTATTTCTATTCGTACGAATAGTTCCACATCCATATAAAGATCTTTCCAGAAACATGTTCAGCAACGTAAAACTCGTAAAAAAGTTATCGAACCTTTTTTACCTTCATATACGGAAAATTACAGAAGGTATCCCGTCTTATCACAAGCAACAGCCCAGACTTTGAAACCTCTCTTTATTGGTTTCATCGGCATATATTGCTTCAGACTAGTTCTGCCTTTGAATACAACCATGATTTCATCCGCTGATAAGTTTCTTCCCAGACTGAAAGCCGCTAAGAAATTCTTATTCAATATTTTCAACAAGGGTTATCTTGTATAATTTATTGAATCTGCGTTCTCCTTTGATTGGCATCTTTGAATTGTCATTAATTTGTAATAAATGCAATATTCTCAAAAATCTTTTCATGGGCATTAGCTCTGCAATTCTGGTGTTACGGAAGTTTACATCTGTTGACCAGTAGAGTCGAATACTGGGTACGGTGTCAAGACTCATGAGAATCAACATTCCTATAAAAGCCCTTGATTCAGCTTCGTCCAAATCTAGTCTAGTACCTTTTTACTCGCTATACAGATTTGACTGGATAATTATTATGTCGATCAAAAATAAAGTATTGAAGTATCTACAGGTGAATCTGCATCAGTAGTAAGCGTTGGATCAAAATCCTCAGTAAATCACGACATTTGAAATTTATTTGCAAATGGAATTTTTGTCTAGTTGTAGGTAAAATCATTCTTCGCCTGTAGTAAATTGATTAGAGGTTCCTCATCTTCGTCATCAGATTATTGTTGATTTGGTTCATTTGGTTTAAAATTTGGATCGGCTATTGAGTCGTCACCAAAGTCTTCGAAACCAAACACATCATCAGTATCAGTTCGTCTTGTACGCTTGGATGTGGAGCTTGTTGATGGCTCACAAATAGGAAAATTATCATCCGCGTTAGAATCGCCTCCGATATCTGAATCTATAGCTTGCTCATCAGTTATACTATCTAATTAGAGCGTAGAGTTTGTCGGGGTCCATTAATTCTAGGTCATTGAGTGCGAATTTACGCTCCATTATTACCCTGTAACGAAAGAGAGCACTTAATTTTCATGGAATGTATATATTCCGCTCAGCATTTTAGGTTATGTTACGGTTGAATGACTATATCATCTACGTCGAAATTGTTAGAGATAAGCCAAAACATTCACAGTATTCGACATACATTTCTTTATAAACTCAATAATTTTCGTTGCTAATCTATCACGAAAACTTGGGATAAAACTTCACTTTGCAAGAAAACATCTAACACGTGATGCCAACACTTCTTACCCTAAACTCACACTGGTTGATATTTCGACCGCTTCTTCCATTTCTCATTGGAGAATGCACACCTGGTGCGGATAGCGACCACAATTCATTCAGGTGACGCTCTTATACATAACTGGTCGAGAATGTAACCATCAACTTTTTGTTAATGGTCTTTTTCAGCCCCCATCGATATATCGACCAGTATCCTATAAAGGGTTAACTTTTTGACACTTTTCTAATAAGCACCTTGATAAGAAAATTGATGGTATTTATGGTAACAGTAACAAATAAAAATCAATGGACTAATTTGGAAATAGACGGTAGAGGTAGAGCAAAACTTTACAGATTAAATATTATTTATTGTCTTCTTAAAATGCCAATCTAAACAAAAAATATTCCACCAGTAAATATGAGATTTAATTTTTAAACTAGGTATATAAAAAATAGATTTTAATTCTGATATCTATTATAAGCATTCATTAAGTTAGATTTACGCAAAACGCAAAACTCTCGACATGCAAAAAAGATGTATATACATAGCTACAAATCAACGTTAAACCACCGTCACTGTCCTCGTCATGTTGTTGTTTATTTCTCTGTTTATCCTTTGTCGTCCTCGTTCGCGTAATTTGGGGTTGATTGCTCAATATATCAGGTGTCAGCGCGACAATACTCATCAGTCTGTTTTATTCACGTTTGTCTGTCCTTCCATTCAGCCATCGTCTGTTGTCCGTCTATCTCCGTGCGGAAACTGTGTTATGTTCGCAGTTGTAATATATTGTTAAGCACAGTTTAAAGCATGCTTTTTTAAGGTTGAAACGAGCACTGCGATATGATTAATTAAGTTTGATAAACGCCGAGAAATATGATTTAATAAGTTAACATCTAAACAACATATCTCAAATGAAGTGGATGCTTGAATGAAAAGATGTGAGACATTTTGCATATAGGCCTTTAAATAATTTATTAGTTATTAAATCTGTGTGAAAATAAAATTGTTACCAACTAAGAACGAATAAAAAAACAAATTATATGTATATTATCGGTATTTTTAAAGCTAGTGACGTTTTCCGCATCCTATTTCCCATCTTCCTTAGTCCTCCCAATCCAATTCTTCTAATCTCTTTGCTCCATGACTTGGTTTAGACTGGAGTTCTAGCTGATCCTAGAACTACCCCTCTTTCTTCTCCCATACGCAAACCAGTCGTGAAGTCTTCTTGGCCACCTTTCCGCTTTAGGTACCCATACCACCTAAATTGTTTAGATTTAATGGCATCTGTGATGTTACAGCCCACTTCCATCTGTTGCTTGACATTCAAGTTGGTTCAAATTTGGAAACTCTACAGCAACTTCTCCAAAAATTCCTTTCCGCTGCCATCAAACGTCCTTTTTGCACCCAAACGTCTGAACCACATGTCACTGTGCTCTTTGGAATAGTTTTGTAGGGCGTATGTAATTTCATCGGCGGCTGAAGGGTTCTGCAATGCAGGTAATTGAGACGCGTGTAATTTCGTCCGAGCGAACCACTACTATGACTTTCAAGATACAAAATATCAGAAATTTAAATTTAGCCAAATAACAACAATATAAATTTCGAATAAAATATATTTATTTATGCTTTTATAAATATTGCTAGTTTATAACACTCGTTTTGTAGTTCCTCTGCAAAATGGTTATGAGCTTTTCTATGTACTCTTGAAGATGTAGATGTAGATCAGATAATAATGTCATTGAGATACTGTACAACACTCATTAAGTAATCCACATAAAACTCCATCCATGACCCTTTGACCGATTCTAGGGCCATTTTTAAGTCCAGACGCCATACAAACGAACTCATAGTGGCCATTTTCTACAGAGTCAGAAATATTCGGAATTGAATAACAGTCCGTAACTGTCTTCTCATTAAGTTTCCTATAATCAATTACTAACTTATATTTAGGAAGCGCTTACGTGTCAAGCTTTTTGGAAACTACCAGTATTTGGGAGGACCATGCAGAATTGGAATGGCGTACAAAGCTTTGTTCAAACTAATTTCTCGTTGTACCTCTTGTTTATGAACGTAACGATAACGGTAAGTTTTTATCAATAAATTTGACTTTCTTCTGGAAAACTTGTTATATGTTTTATAAGTAACTAATTAACAAAACTATAGGATGACTAGGATGATAAGCCTTCCGTTCTGAAAACCTTTCTACGAATCTAACACACTCGAACTCGCGAGGCATTGTTTTCATTTAATGTACTCACCCAGAGTTGCAGAGATATGAATGTCGATGTATACGCCTGCTTTGTTGACTATCGAAAAGCGTATGATTGCATCTTGCAACAGAAGAAGGCAGAAATCCTAAGAGTCTTAAGATGTAGACGTTGGCGACCGGCGCATTATTACCGACCTCTACTGGTACAACGTCTGAAACAATGGAAGGTTATACGACAAGGTTGCCCTTCTGTTAAACCTTTATTCTAAAACTATATTCAGAGAAACATTTGAGGGCACCAATATAGGCATCAAGATGAACGGTAAAAGAATGAGCAACCTTCACCACTCACTGTAGGTACATACATTTCGATACCTGAAAGCTGGCGTGAATGAACAAAGTTATCTGAAAATCGAGATCAAGGCTAGAATCGATCAGGCTCGTAGAACTTTCATCAGCAAGAAAAACCTTTTCAACCTATTCGACTTAAGTCTTCAGCCCCATTTGCGATTATTGCGATGTTACAATTTTTCTACTCTATTCGATGGTTGCGTAAGCTGGACATTCAACGAGGAGATAGAGAATTGTATATACGCCTTCAAAATATACCTATAACGAAGGATATTACGCACCTCATGAATGCCAAGACGGCCAGTCATCGAAGTCTTCAGTATAATGGACAAATCTTTATAGCTGATGAGAACTATCAGGGAAAAGAAACTACAATAGATCGGGCACATCATGCGTGGTGGAAACTATGAGATCCTTCAATTGATCATCGAAGGAAAAGTTTAGGGCAAAAGATCAATAGGACGATGCCAAAATTCATAGTTGAAGGGTCTAAAGAGATTGATCGGAATAATATCGACAGGGATCTTTAGGGGTGCAGACTGCACTATAAGAAGAAGAAAAACAAGTTCTGTTGGATGAACACGTATCGAGGACGAAAATACCTACTGACAAAGGACGAAATTACATAGAAATTATAAGGGGTAGTTGACCGCGGGACGTATTACCACCGCCCGTTTTGTATACAGATGTTTTTGTTTTGTTGCTAATTTTTTGTTCCAGATAATAGGATCTAAAGTTTGAGTATTTCGTTTGCAGTTGCTACTTTCTTTCTAATATCGTATTCATGAGTACAATTACTGGTAGTCGTAATGCCTAAATATTTATATTCGTGAACTGACTTTATTGTGCCCCTTCGCAGCACAATGTCCATAAGTGGATCTCTATTGAGTTTTTACAATATGGAAAAAACTCAATACATCTCCTTGATTCGTACTCTTCTAGGAGCTTTCGCAGCATGAAGGAGATATCTCGTAGTCTTCCACGAAAATTATTTGGAAACGTAGTTAGATAATCTCCATCTAAGTCTAATCCCATTGTTTCATAATTTCTGTGCCACTGTTTTAATGTTTTGCTGATGTAAATTTTAAAAAGTGTAGGCGAAATGCATCAGCGCTGTCGCAATCCCTTGGTTACTGGAAGATCTGCAGAAAACTTCGTACGTTCCTACTTTTACGATACTACTGTTTTTGTGTAATCTCTTCAGATTGTTAATGTAAGTAGATGGAATTTGAAAGTAATCAAATACTTCCAATAGTTTGTTGATGGACACAGAGCCTTTCTTTAAATAAATGAAAATCCATGGGAATCAATGGCCTGCTCTGAACCCTGACATAATCATTTATTTACTTGCAATAGTGTCAATTTATAGATCTCCTAAAAAGTAAACTATGTTTTCCTTTAACTTTTTCCGCATCTCGTCTTAAAACGAGTATAAGTAAGAGTTTATTTAATTTTAGTGTCTAGGAAATTTTAATTGATAACATAGATTCACTGACAAAGGAATCTGATGGAGTAGAGTGGAGCGAAAAACAAAGAGAAAGTTCAGGAATTTGGTAACTTGATCTAATGAGATCTGGATGTAATGAGATTTTTTAGATCTAAAGTTCGTCCAAGGAAGAGAAATAAGGTCCAGTTTGTGAAAATAACTGAACACTGCACCTCATTTGAAGATGGGTTTTGAGTCAAGAAAATGTTTCCTTCGTCAGCAGGTCTAGGAAATAAACAAAGAGTATAAGACTAGTAAAGATTTTTAAATGGGATATAAAAGATATAGACGGAAATTGGTGATTTTTGTGTTATTTTGTTTAGTCATTTTTTTTTTGTTATGTTGTTATTGCTACTAATGGTCATTCGAATTGAACTGAAATGAGTATTAGAGGAAAACCAATTTTTAATGAATGCAATGTTTTCTTGTAAGATTAGAACGTAAACACAAAAATAAAATTTATATTTGTAATTGAATTCTATGGATACAAGTACATAGTATAATTAATTATACTTCAGAATAGATTTATTTTAGAATTTGCAAAACTAGGACACTTTATAGAAAAGAGAAACATTTTACTGTAGAGAAAAACGTAAGCAAAAGGAGGTCAACATGAGCAAACGACTCGTCGAAAGATTGAAGCGTCATGTTCATATGACGCCCGACGTCCATCAGCGTCAGTATTCAACTTCCACCTCTTTCTCTTTTCTGTTTTATCCTTGCTCACATCCAGTGTCCTCTTACTTCGCGCATGCATTGGTTTTTCTTTAGTTGAATGTAGCTCCAACAGTAAGTCGTTTTCAGCAGTCAGTCGGTGTTTCTTTCTATTTTTTTTTCTATTTATTTACTTTTCCCGGGCAGGATGTGGAAGAGATGCATTGTTGTTTTTACTACCTACAGTATTATTTTATATTAAGGAAAAGATTTGTTTATTTCTTAGCTCATTTGCATACGAAAGACTACATGTATTTATATAATATTATGCATGTGGTATTAGATGTAGCAGTTATATAAATAATTCTTGACATTTTTATAATATTCTATTGAAGTGATATAGCGGGTTCATCTATTAAGTCAAAGAAACTTAATAGATGTAACAGTTAAATAACAATAATTGCTAATTTAATCAAAAACTGTATTTATTTATCATCACGAGTATTGTTTTCTTCACACTAGTCCAAATTGGATTTTGTCACGTTGAAAATCGTGAAAAGGGATTGGGCTAACTGGATAAATAAATTCTACTTACCCATCCAGTTGAAGCCGGAATCAAAGTAATAATTTAAGTTAGGACATAACTCTAATTTATAAATTATTGTTTAGAGGTTTTAAAACATTCATACACATATACACTTTCTAATTTATCGCTAAGTTAAGGCACTTGAGTAAACCTAATGAATTAGTAAATTTAGAGTAATAATAAAACAAATACTTATTGAAATTTATTTAGATCGTGACAAAAACATCCACTTAATTAAATAATGCATAGTCATAGGCTACATTAAAATACAACTAGAAAGAATATAGCGATATAATTTAGTTATGATGCTTAAATAAATTCATATTTAATTAGCGTAACTTCAAATGACGATTTGTTGTATAAATTAGGATTATTAAATAAAAAGACTTAAAGGTGTTTGACTGTTTCAATTAAGTTTTATAATAAAATCATTTATACTCACATTTTATATTTCAACCAAAGCTTTCACAATAAAATACGCGTACTTTAGATAAACAATTGTGTACTGAAGCTATCAATCGTTAATAAAATTCTGCGAACCGGTGTACTAAATTAGATTATGTATTTGAAATGTTTAAAGATCTTAACATTTGAATCCTAATTAGTAAAATACAACTACTATTTTAATATAACTCACTTATACTAACATTGCTTCTAACTTGAAAATACTTTTGGAACGCATCGTTTGATATTGACTTGATCTCTTTCTGTAATCTGTTTTAATGTTTTTCTCAGTGACAAAGTGTGACCATTTAATAGCACTCTTATCTTCAAGAACGGTGTTATATTCTGCGCATTGTAATTGTCCTTATATTAGCCTAAAATCATTTAATTAATAAATAAATAATAACCAAGAATGTTAACATTTCCAAAAAAAAAAAAACATTGATACCATTAAAAATCTATTTATTCCTAAATTGTTTAAATTTAAATTTTAAATAATAAAATATGTATAGGCACCTTGAAAAATATTTTTAATAAATAAATTCCGTATGCGTAACATATATGACTTTTGGCTGTACGCTTGATCATAAAGAACTGTTGTCTAAGGTAGCACATGGAAATATAGAAATATTTATTTTATTAATGTTGATTAATTTTCTTAAATTTCATCTAAATATATATATATCATTTGCTTGAATAAGAAAATTAGATTAAAATATTAATAAATGATAAATATGCATATTACGCAGGTAATACGATTGTTAATAAATCCAAATATATTTAAAAAACAATTAAAAGCAATGATCGCTAAAGGCGTTTTTATTCAATGTCACTATAATTATTTAATGTAAACAATCGTGCAAATAAAATGTACAACTAGTTCATATGAATTCATTTACCTACAAATGACGTACTATTATTAACCTTAGATATAGTATAAAACAAAACTCATTAGATTAACTAACTGAGATTATTATGTCAGTACTAGAACTGTCCGTTTTACTCCAAATCACGTCGATCTAATGATACTCCATAGTAATTAGGTTAAGTTCTAGTTACGAGCCAACAAAAGAGTAAAGTACAATTACCCCTTTGTTCAACTGTAAAACATTGTCAATGATCGTATGGATGCGTATCGTCGTTTATTGACATGACTACATTAATTTCTTAATTAATACATCATTATTATTATATACGAAAATTATATATAAAACTAGCGGACCAGGCAAACGTTGTTTTGTCCCCCATCTGCTCCTCATATTTGCCTACGGCGCTGACAGGTCAGCTCTCCACACTACCCTGGCCTGCGTGCGTGGCTTTGCCGCGGCCAGCGAAATGGTGTAATTGCCTCGGCCAGCGATATGGTTTCATTGACACTGCTCTGCCACTGCACTGCCAATACACTGCCGCTGCTTTGCCACTGCTCTGCCACGACCAGCGGTATTGTTTCATTGCCACTGCTATGCTTCGCCCAGCCGGTATTGTTTCAATGCTACGGCCAGCCGATATAGTTTCAATGCTGCGGCTCCCGCGGCATTGAATCTCTTCAGTGCAAAATCTCTTCAGTGCAATACTCTAGTTCCAATATGTCATTTGAGTCATCCTTATCTTCTGCTTGCTTTTGTAAAATTACATCGTTTTGTATCGATGAATATATCGTTTCATTTTATTCTGTAAAATAGGAAGGTTTCTCTTCATTATGACTTTGTTTGTGAATCCACCAATCAGCTCTTTCTCTAATCTTGAAATCGCATTCCGAGCACACGATATGCTTTTCTCTTGTATGACTTCTTTTTGTCTTACAAGATTTCCTTTTCGTGCAG
>WYDF02000005.1:890041-901406 GCA_009867245.2 Adranes taylori
GCACACCCTGAGCTGATAGGAAATATAGTTCTAAGTACTGTAGAATGCAACTCCCTACGTTGTAGGGGATCTTATGATACCGTAAATGGGTTATATATAAAGGAAACGATAGATTGGCCTCAATAGATAGGAATAGGAATAACCTCACTGATGATCCGGAAACGAACAAAATAATCTGTAAAGATGTACAAATGTGTTAAAAATTAGGACACCCTGAGCTGGACACCCTAAAAATTAGGACACCCTGAGCGGGTATAAAGCTCTAAGTAATGGAGAATGCAACTCCCTACGTTGTAGGGATCTTATCATACCGTAAATGGGTTATATATAAAGCAAACGATAGATAGGCCTCAATAGATAGGAATAACCTCACTGATGATTCAGAAACGAATAAAATAATCTGTAAAAGATGTACAAATGTGTAATAGGTTATGTGGCATTACTATATTTACAGGCACTATATACAGAGACTCTAAAAGTTTTGGTTGGAGACAATCCGGGCAGACGCAGAAAATATTTTCGCGTAATGATATTGAGGTAATGATATATTGGGTACTGTATTTTGCGTAATGATATGCTGATGCGGATATAGATAAAAATTTATATAATATGATAAGACGGATATATGAAGGGACTAAGGTACGAGCGAATAGTGAGAGATAGAGTGTCAGAGTGGTTTAAACTGGAAAAAGGAGTAAGGCTGTGGTGCGCGGGAATGGCAGGCGGGGAATGTTGTAATTGGAAAGCAGAAAATCTGGACTTGAGGTTATGCAGATGGTGTAGAAGATTTGGTGAGTAATAGGGAAGAAAGGAATAAAGTGATCACTAGAATGAATGGATATATGATGAGGAGAGGCATGGTTGTGAATATGGAGAAGACACTGTGATGGTACACAAGAAAGGAGGGAGAGATAACTGTTTGGAATAGATGGTAATAGAATAGAATCCATGGAAAAATATAAATAACTAGGATTCATGTCAAAAATAGTCATATAACCAACATATACAAATGGTTGCGCAAAAAGCCAAAATTGCTACAGAGGGAATTTGGTATGTCTGGGAAGAGAGACTTGGACAGTAAATTCAGTGCCAAGCGAAATTGTATTAAATGAGGTGGATAAGTTTAAATTTTGGGTGTATGGTGTTAGGAAAATGATTGATAGAAAGGAAAATAGATAAATGGAAGCTAATGGTGTGTGTGGACTAAAAGGAGGTGTATTCAAGAACCGTATGGATGAATGTAGAAGGGAGGTGATTAGAAATCAATGGGGAAGAGAAAGAAAAAAACCTTAAAAAAGGGTTGGGTGGTCGATGGTGTTTTAGGAAAAGAAGATCAATGAAGGGCAATAAGTGATTGAAGAGATGGATCAAACAATGAAAGATATTGAAAAGCAGGGAAGAGAGGAGAGGATAAGAGCTAGTAGATTTAACAAAAGGTATAAGTACATAAGAGTGGATGAAGGAATTACTGAATATTTATTGTCTGTGCTAAGTATTGAGGATAACAGGTTGATAGCCAGGTTTAGATGTCAGAGCGTAGAAAGGGGAAATAGATATTGGATGGATGAACATATGGGAAAATGCAGATATGTCGTTTCAAAAAAGAAGTTTGGGAGCATTGGATCAATGGATGCCTAGGGATACCTTGGAGTGGAAATGGCAAGAAATTGGGAGTAAAGTTTTGGGGAAGAAGGGAAGGGACTGGAATTAATGAGGAAAGTATATAAGGTATTAAAAAAAGAATTTTTTACGCTCCCTAGATCTAAATAAACATTTTCAATAAACAGGGGGAGGGTGAAGTTCTCAATTTTATTTGACTTTCTTTTTATTTTCGTTTGTTAGTTTTAGTCTTCTGTTATTAAAAAAAGTAAACTAAAAACGCGCATGAATACGTTAAATAGAGGAAAATGGTAAAAAAGAACAAGAAATTAGAAACGAGCTTTTTCTAATCTCTCCCAATTAAGACGTTTATTTGGAATGTATACATTTGTTTTGAATATGTATTATTTTGTTTTAATTATTTTGTTCTGTATCGTTAATTGTTTATACCAAATGAAGGTTTCTATTATTAAGAATACCAGCTTTTATCTTCGCTTTCGTCATTAAATATCACAACCTCTTGACGTCGTATTGTTAGAGGTTTAAAATGTAAGTGGTGAACATTCTAGAAAGTTAGTACATTCTAGAAATTAAACACAAAAACGATTATCATAATAGCGCAATTCACTCAACTTTTAATATATATGTGAAACAACTACATAAAATGTTGTAGCTGTTGGAGTTCTTAGTACCTGTTATGCGACATAGCATTGTAGTGGTACTACAATATACAATTTTAGTAGCACAGCAAGGAAATAGAATATAACATATAAGTAAATCATAAAGGATATGTCAAGTGTTTGATTTTAGTAAAATACTTACTGATATGTGCAATCAATTGGAACTGTTTTTACTTCGTTACTACCACGTATAGAGCAATTGTTTAGATTGAAACTATAGTTTCAATCCTTTCGGTCCATCTTCAGGCATACAGACTAGAGGTTCTGGGATCCAAACGGGTTCTATTATTGGGGTATTTTAGGTGACCATATTGGGGCTACGAGGGATTGGACTTGTACAAGGGGAGAGTCAACAAGTAAATAAACGGGAGCAATAACATGACAATGACAAAGATTACGGGAGTTTGGGCATATTTTTCTCATTGTCGTGTTATTGCTCCCGTTTATCTACTTGTAGACTCTCTCCTTGTACTAGTCTAATCCCTCGTAGCCCCAATATGCTCACTCACCTGAAACACCCCAATAATAGAACCCATATGAATCCTAGAATCCCTAGTCTATGTCTGAAAATGGTCCGAAAGGGTGGAAACTAGTCACAATCTAAACAACTGTACTATACATGGTAGTAAGTTAAAACACTTCCAATTGATCTCATCATTACCAGAAAGTAACGCTTGACTCAATCAATCTATTGATAAGAGCAATATCTAGCACATGGCAATATTAAAAAATTTTCATGGGCACCGAAGCGGAGGGAGAGTCCTCAGCACGATCAAATAGATGCTTTTGATAATTGTTTAAATCTTTAAATGTGCGAAAACAAAATCATGTATGAGAATTATTTTACACTCTCCAAAGGTGCATAAAAGTTGTTCAGTCAGAAAAATTAGGTTCCAGCCTCGCTGATGTAATATGACCCATTATAAATTATAAATATAGTAAATTATTTATAACAAAGGACATTTCACTGTACACAGTGGAGCCCAATTACATGAATGAGTATTTAATTCATTCAACTCGCACAAAAAAAATCACTTTGAAGTGTTTCTGCACCGATTTTGTTCAAAAGTTGCAGACCAGTGATGGTAGACTTTATGTTGTAGGTCATCAATGTATAATCGGCCTTAACTCAAGAAGCTCAGTTACCATCTTTCAACTCACATGTTAACAAATGCTAGATTAACTATACTGATAAGCTAAATAATATAAATGTTTCCAATTTATGGCAGTAATGTTGTTACTGGTTTTTGATTGCTTAGTACTTATTTATTAGATGTAATGATTATAAAAAACTGTTAAATTTTTATAGCTGTAGCATATTGTTCTATTTAAGTAATATATGATAGGGAACAATTATAAATAAAGATTTCAAACATTTGAAGAAGGTTTGAAAGAATAACATAAAAATATGGATAACATGTGCTGATTCGAGAAGAGGAGTCTGTTTGAAGTATACTGCCTCTGAGCATATTGAGGACTGCATATTTTGTTTCATGTCACTCACATTTTTCCTATGGAATAACGGTGTGGGGACAGTCAGTGGCCTTATAGTTTGAGATTACATAAAAGAGATGTTCATACTGTAGTTGGCTTCTCTTACAGACAGGAGTGTCAGCGGGCATCTAGAAATTTGGAGTTACTGACGGTTCCCTCACTATATACATTAAAATCTGTTTTGCAGGTTAAATGTCATCTTACTAAATAAGTCATCTCATATTATTTCATACGGATATGAAAAATCGAATCCACAATATCAATGTTAAAATTTGCTAAACTCAATACCTCATTATAAAAAAAAACTTTTTAAAGTAAAAATATTCGTTTCTTGTAGAAAATAATCTATGATAGGAATTAATTATAAATTAAGGATTTCAAACATTTGAGGAATATTTGTCATGTGATGTTAGAAGAAACATTTGGAAATAATAGAATAAAAATAAGAATAACATGCCCTGGTTCGAGGAGAGGAGTCTGTTTGTAGGGGACACAGAGATCCGCCGGTACGAACCAGGAATGCGTGAATGCGGAATTGATGTTCACGCCAAGTCCAATCGGCGCCTGACGCTGGAACGTCGAAGACACCGCATAGTCCATTGCGACTGCCTGATACGGTAACATGTCTAAACTCGTTCTAAGCGGCGTGATTCAACTGAACAATATTCACACGCGTCACGCACAACGTGGAGTCTCAATCGCGATAAGTTTTTATTGACCACACTCGACTAGGCCTCGCATTAACACATAATTATCATGTTTTCAACAGTTTAACGTTATTTCTGGATTGGCATAATCTTATCTAGATACGTGTTATGGATGCACGCACAAGCATTATAACAACGCACGTGTCGCGTGTTTGTAACGGAATGCACACGCAACTCGACGATGTCGCGTGGTCCGAAAACTAAGAAGATCAGGACAATGATGACAAAAGCATTGGAATCATGGTCTGACGCGTGAAGATCGCGTTTAGAAGTAAACGTGGAGTAGGAGTGTTGTGCGTGAAAATGGGCTGGAACGGAGATTGGATCTGCCTACAGTTTCTAGTTACGATTCTGTCGGTTGGTGCTAGCCTGTTTCTCTTTCAGTTAGCGATTCGTAGAATGCAACGCCTACGCTGATCCCATCAACAAGTTGCCAATAGAATTATATATATTTATATATATATACTACATACAGATATATCTATATATGCATACACCTATGCACACATATTCATATAGAAATATATACACAGTGAGATATGGCACTTCTTAAGGTAAGTATAAAAGTTTAACTAATCCACAGATTTCGAAGTGTATTGTTTTATAGGTGTCCAAAAGAAATTTAAATAACGCTGATGTGAATAATAATAAGACATAAAGATATATCTTAATTGTACACAGAAAGTACATATTACATTTGAACTGCTTACTGTGTTTTCAAATTACTTTATGTCTTGTAGTAATTAATTTATTTTATATCTTACTGAAAAGATTTACAAAACAATGTTTAGTTGTTCTTACTATTATTACCAGTATTTCTTACTATTAAGTAACCAGGTATGGGAGCAGGTATTTACATAAAAATATAAATTAAAAAGGCAAAGAAATATTTTTGTAATGTAATCAAATTACTTTCTTGTTTTTACATTTATTTAGTCACTACCGGTTTCTGCTTTTAGCCATCGTCAGGTAAAACTGCAAAAATATTACAATAATTTACACAGTACAAGAAATATAAATATAAATTATGACATCAGTGTTTGTTAACTTATGTTTACATCTGTAATCTATTGCATAATTTGTTAGTTTTTGTCGTTGTTGTGTTTGATTTTGTTGGTCTGTAGTTTTTGTTTGATTTATTATATGAAATTATTATTGTAGTTACTCTAATTGAGTTATGAAATATTGCACATTGTTACTATTCGTAGTTAGTTAAATTTATGTTAGATGTCGTGTGTGTTGCTGTAATGAGTTCTTTTCGTTTGCAGTTGTATCTTTTAGGTATTTAAATATTGGTGTATAAGGTAGTACGGTTTGATCGTTTAGGCATATTTTTAATGTGTAATTTTTTACATTTTCTATTTCAAGAATAGTTCATGACTCTTTGCGCACAAAAGCGCAGAAGCTGTAACTGAGCTGTAAATAAAATATAGCCAGCAATATAAACCGTATTTACAAGTATGTTAAAACAGCTAGTTCCTTTATTGCCCTTGTATATTCATGGTAAATCAATTTAAAAAGGTCCGTTCTTATTATGGATCTGACAAAAATTTTATAGCTGTCGGGGATTGGCTAAAACTTCATGCAATATTTGTATGAAAGGACGTATATGAGGCGTTTATGCGCAAAGTGAATCCATTCAGGAGTCATGTTCTTCGATGAAACGCAGTTTTTAAAGACTAGATTTAGAGAATACATAAGTAACAAAACGATATCAAACGTAGGACTACATCTATTCGAACAGAAGCACAAATGTAGAATGAACAAATTAAAACTAATACACGAAGCAAAGAAAGGACACAAACTCATATTACTAGAAGCTCTTAAAATAGAAAAAGTAAAAAATGACAAAACAAAAATATGCATAAACGATCAATCCGGATTACCTTATACACCAATACTGAAATACCAAAAAGATACCGATAACTGCAAACGAAAAGAACTCATTACAGTAACACATACGACAAGTAACATAAACTAAACTGACTACGAATAATAACAAAACATGCAATATTTCATAACTCAATTACAGTAAGTACAATAATTATTTCACATAATAAATCAAACAAAACATACAATACAACGACAAAAACTAACAAATTAATCAATAGATTACAGATGTAAAATAACCTAATGACGATTTCTAATTTTAGAAAAAACATACAATTGCGGATACAGTAGGAACTGAAAAGAACTACAGGTTCGATTAGCTATTTTATTACTTTTATTGATTAAATTTCAATGAATAATCTGTTTTGGTGAAAAATGCGATTTCGTCAACTTGTGCCGATTCCTCCATTCGTTTATATCATTTATTATGATTAAATTAGAAAATAATAATAACGTATCAAATCTCCAGAAATTAATTTTATTGCAATAACTAGTTCAAGCAAGAGCATGTTCACAAGAGTTGTTTTAGATTATTAACAGCCATGGGCGCACACAGGGATGGACAAGAGAGGGAAGGGGGCATTTTTCTCTTTCATCTCGAAAACATACTGACTACTATAACATGGAGCACATCATGACCATGACAAACGGTTGATCACCCTCCCCCCTCCCCCCGTTGCTTTGAAAGCTTTAGAAGCTGCGTACGCGAATGTTAACAGCAAATTACATTTTTGGATGCAAATTACTCATATAAATTGGATGAAAAAATTAAAAAAATTTCTAAATAATTTAAATACTCAGATGCGATAGGCACATACGGTTATTTACTTAAATAAAACTCGCTTGCAATAGTTAAAATTAGCACTCTAAATTTGAAATGTAAGAATTTCTGACTAATGGGATCGATTCATATCGACTTTGCTAACTTTTAAGCAACCGGACAACATAATTTGATTCCCAATGGTTTCAACTTGTTCATTCGCCAAAATGTGTAATTATTCGCATCAAATGTGAATTGGAAAATTGCCTTGTGTGCATTTAACCATATTCGCATAAATTCTGATAAAGTTGAACATTATATTAAATTGTTTTTTTGTTAAATTCTGATAAAATAATGTAATTCTGAAGTGAATTTCATTTGCATTTCAAAAATCGCAACGAGACTCGTCGTTCAGCAATTCACGTACTATGCAAAGGTAGGACTCATCATAATTTTTCCTTTCCTACCACTTTATCAAACATGTATTTTTTCGGAATTTTTCGGAATCTTATTGTCCTGACACACTTATATTTTGCATGTAATTAACTGTGATGAAAGTATCTATCGCTCACTAGATTTTATTTCACAAATCTAAAGCACCAATTGTAAAATGTTCTAGGTATAATACTAACTCATTCTCCTGGCGCTACAGTCCATGTAGAATTCTGGCCTCTCCTAAAGTAGCCGTCCATTCTTCCTTGCTTGTAGCGCATCTCTTCCATTTTCGGATTCCCAGCGCCTGCACATCCTTCTTCACGTCATCAATTCACCTCTTCCTTGACCTCCCTGACTTCCTTCTGCCCTCTGGTTGTTGGTCGAGAGTCTTCTTAGGGATCTCCCTCCATTCTTATAACATGCAGCCGTCTTTTCTTAGTGCAACGACTGATACCTTGTACCTCTTTATGACCTCTTCCATGTTCCTAAATACTCCCTTTCGGTGACGGCTCAGTACATTCCAAGTTCCAAAGATTACATCTCGTTTTCCTTTTTTACGCTTGGTTATCCGTCCGGCTATTTCTGTAATGTTGTCTTGTAACTTCTGTTTTTTCCGTGGCCGGGTTGTTGGCCCTACGCACAACCCCCAAACTGGATGACCAGGAAGCCTTCTGTTAGGAATGTGGAACTTGGAATGTACCATACCTTAGCTGACTGTATCCCGTTTCGCCCTCACCCATTCCCATAGACGGTAGGATATACTGGTTATATAAGTAGGTTAGCCTATCAATTTGAGCTTTTACCAACAATTGCCAGACACACTTATTCGTCTCAGTGCCTCCGTATGGGACTCATCAACCAGCCATTCACCCCCACCATTTGTCCGGGCTTTGGACCGGCATAGAGTTGCGTTGGATTGCTCCCCCCTATGGCTAAATGCATTTTAAGAATAATATGTGTAATACTAAGATATATTAAAATTGGTGTACTTTTATGGAAAAACATTTTAATTTTTAGAATTCCATTTTATAGTACACTGAAAGGATTATAAAATATTAGGATATACGTATATGTATAAATAGGAAACTTTGTTTTTCTTGATGTAATATAAAATTATGTAAAACATTCATGTATTCCCGATTATCGCCCACTAATCTCATTTAGTATATAGTAAAAGCAAATCACGAATTTGTGGGGTAATAAAATTTATGAGTAAAATTTATAGTTTTGGAATGAGAACTCGAAGAGATTCCTTGGTCCACATATTGTCTGATCCATTTTAAGAGCAGGTTTTCGTTTTCATTCTGATCAGACCGTACAGGCGTTTTATGGACGAAAGTCTTAATAATTAATATTCATTCGTGCGAGTTGTGAGTGATATCTCAATAAAACATATTATTTCCTTCGGGCAGGCATCAACAGTTGGTGCTGGTAGCGGTCAATAGTGTACGCACGGTGCACAGTAAACCATAAACCACAGAGTGTGTGAAGAATTGTAGCAACCGTGTTGCTGTTATATCAGTTTAACATCGTATTTATAGCTCATTCATTTTAAAACTGATAAGAATTATTTTTCAATTTGAATTAACAACGTATAAGCAGCTTATAAGGTAGCAGTTGCTATAAAGAAATTTGTTAATATTACGTAAAATTAATAAGTACAAAAAATACTGATACAAGAAGCGCTCACTCAAACAAAAAATTTAAAGCAAAAATGTTAAACCAAAACTTCTAAAATTAACCCAGATATTGCTGAATTATTTTGAATTAAAATATTATGTTTTTCCCCTTTAGTTTTGCTTCTTACATTGACAATAAAGAGAAAATATGTCGCTTACCCTCCCAAAACTTCCGACATTCTGTAAATCAGCCTTCCTTCTGGAAGGACGTCAGTGAAATATGTGTAAGCGTTCACGTGAAATAGGTTTTATCAATTATACTAAAAGATTAACATTTTTTTACATAGTGTGTTTTACTTTGTATTATAGTCCAAAAACAAGATACATGGAGTGGCACTTCACATTTTACACAACTTGTGGCTTTTTATAACATAAACGGCAGTGTAGCTGTTTCTTCTTTCCGGTTGGATCGTTGCCCAAAACAGTGATAAAATGCTCAATCCTGTCATACCTTGAATCGATTTTTGAAGTAGTTGAAGGGCATCCTCTTCCAGAAACAACTCGTTTGTTCCCTTCCAAAACTACTTAACTAAGTAGTATTCTTCTCCTAAGGGCAAGTTGGTCCAGTTTTCCACCATCCTCTGTATGCAACTGCCATGCATTTTGGACCCCTACATCCAGTAAGTATGCAATTATAGGGAAGTACCATTTTTTCCTCTGATTGATACTCTGTATAATGAAATATTCTGGTCTGTTCTATCAGTGTTGTAGGTATGAACCAGTTTTAGTTGTGGACACCTTTCCTTTCTTTTTTTGAAAATATTGTTGAACGTAGGCGTAGAAATGCACACTATCATATTTGGTTGTGACTTTGACTACACTGTTTTCATTGTTTACCAAATCTATTACTTCTCATTGTACCGGTGGCTTGAATTCCCTTATCCTTTGAATCGATCAATAGTGGGTATGATGCGAAGAAATGATCAAAAAATAGGTTGTAAGGCAGGTTTGGCAGTGTATCAGCATATGTCATGATAACACCATAGCCAAGACCACTTTTAGAATACGTTTCTGGTAAAGTACCTGCACCTTGGTAAGGTTCCAGCCATGCCAAATATACATTGCTAGGACCTCTACACCAAAACTTGAAATCATATCGAATGGGCCCTCTTATAAATTGTTTTGTTCCATGTCGGGCAAAGTACGGTACCTTACTTTTATCCACAGAATAGTTTTGTTCATGAGGCATGAAGTTTCTACATCGATTACTTATTTCTGCGATAAGTAGTCTCACTTTAGCAAATTTGTCTTTTGGGTCTAATTCATCATTGTCGCAAACATGTATATTTTGCATTATAAATCTGAAACATGTGAATAGGCGTCCATTACAAAAGGGTTATGCGTATCCGAAGACTGTTCCTAATACATTTCTCTTCTGGACACTGAATTATAACCACTCATCAATAAAATACAAATCATCATCAATCATCCAAACGATTCTTCTTAGCTGCATATTGAACAAAATACATCTCAAAATACTCTAAACGTGTTTTTTCACTACTAGGACTGTTGTCACTGGATTCTATTCATCAGTCAAATTCTGCAAGTCAAGGTTCATTTTCCTTTTTAAAGCCTCCGTTTAATGTTTCTTTAATGCAGCCTCGCTAGAAGCATCATTACAATTCTATCTTTTTGTTGCTTTTTGCTTTCCAGACGTGTTGGGTTCAGGTTCAAATGGTTCTTCAGGTTGTAATTCTTCTATTTCAGGTTTACCTGTAGTAAAATTCATACAGTCTAGCAAAGCAGGTGCATTTATTTGGTTCAAGGGCACGTTATCAACATTTACATTATTTTCTGCTCCTGAGTCTTCATCAATCATGTCATCTGTTGCATTTTTTGGTGGTAATAACGCGACATTTATTCCATTTACAAACCAAACATTATCATTTCCTTCAATCTAATGTAGAAATAGGTGCAAAGAAACGAACTTCCTGAAAAAAAAACATAAAACTTAGGTCTAGTTTTTAAAAAGTGTATCTCATACAAATACATACACAAACTTACATAAACACACTCTACAATATAAGTGCACAAAATGTACTAATACTTATATATAAACGTCTAGCTTTGTCCGTCTGTCTGTCCGTCCGTCTGTCTGTCCGTCTGTCTGGAACGCTTTTG
>WYDF02000005.1:904145-916179 GCA_009867245.2 Adranes taylori
AAACGTTTGTAATGAAAAGTTAGTTTCATTTATTATACAATTTTTGGTCAGCTGTCTACAACAATTTTATACATTAGTTACATACATTCCCTAAGTTGCATTTTTCAAGGTGAAATTACTCCGAACTTTAATCGTCGGTTTTTGTTTTAAACTTGCTTAAAAATTAGAGAAACTTTCGATACAAGCAATTGTTAAAAAAATATAGCAGAATTTTCGAGAAAATGGGCCACAAAGAGCATTCTGTATATATGTTAAAGTGTGGCTTTAGAAAATATATTTCAAATAAAATCGAAGAAATTTTCAGTAACCTATACAACAAAGTTTATTTGAATGTTCTATTTTTCGATATTTTAGGATATATCGAAAAGTTTGTTAAATTTGAAACCTGGCAACGTCGCGTTCTATAGCAGTTTGAGACATGGGAATAATTTAATTAGACGCATTACAATATTCATTTTGCGATAAATTGTTCTCTATTAAGCCCTCTTTGAATTACGTATAACTGGATTGCAGTCATGTGAATACAAGAGACATACTGCAAAAAAAGTCAAAAGCGCGACTCCTATATCTTTCTTACACATATATGTACTACGTACATATCAAATATTTCAAATCTAGGTGACCAGTCAATAGAATATTATGACGCAATAAAATTCGAAGAATTGCTAATAAACATAATTAAAAGTTTTTTATGTCTCTTGAAAAATATATTATTTTCACATACAAGTAGTAAAGGCTCAAGCGATATGCAACAGTGAAAACTGATAAAAGATTGAGATATAAAATCTACCATTTCAAAGAAGTTCAACAACAAATTACATTATAATATGCGCATGGAACACATGCATAATGTAGCAATAAAAGCACCGGTCGTTCATTATTAATGCTTTGTTTATAAAATAGCAGAAAACGACAATAGAATGGTATGTAACAAAAGGAAGTAGTTTGACATGGTAACTTCCAGCAAAGTTCAGCCATTTTACGGATTGAAATTTTATGTAATTGTAGAAGTATAGAAACGAAGAATATGTTATTACTATCGTCATGCATATACGAAGATTAGAGAAATATTTATTTTTCTTAAAAAAAGATGTACTTCCTTATTCAAGTTTTTTTTTCATTTTGCTATCAGTTCGGCTAAACGTACCGTCAGACAGAACTACAAAAAATTTACCTATATACTGATCAGAAGAGAACTAAATTTCCAGATTAATTATGATTAATGTAACGAAACGGTTCGCCCCATAACAAAACGTTACCGCATTCGGAAAAGGAGCGTTCCGAGAGTGAAACCAGAATTCCCATCACTAGTTGGGTGTATACCACACGGAAGGAATTCAATTATAAATTTCCATTGCAAAGATGATATTCGATGAAGAATCTAATCTCAATCTTGCACTTTGCATGAATATGCTGTGCGGATAGCTGTCGGCGTAAGAATTCTGTATTTTCTAACGTAAGAAGGTGAGCGGCAAACTGCTTTTTATAAATAATAAATAAAATATTTGTAAAAATTAAAAAACTTATACGCAAGAAAAATTTTACTAAGGGGCAAGATCCTTTCTATGTGGTAATGAATGATAATAAATAATAAAAATATAATGTCACGTATTTTTTAGGGCGGAAGGATGTTGTCTGCGACCTGACATGGGTGAGAGGGGACTTTTGTATGCATCAGAGGAGCGATCCCCTGCTCACAATTATAGGTACCTGGATTCCTTTGTTATTTTATAAATTAGCACTTTAGTTTAGCTACTTCTAGCAAAGTTATTAATTGAATAATTGATGCGGAAATATATAATCTAAATCCCCCAGTTAGCCCACTTAATTTAGAATAAAACATTAGGCCGGCCGATCGCTAAGTTGAATGTGCTGTTTAGATTTAAGTATGCCTTTTGTGGCTGAATAATTACTGGCAACCTCAATCCTTAACGATAGCCATAAGCCTTAATAATTGAGGCAGCAGAAATGAAACAGTTATTAAACTTAATTAAATTGTATTGGTCGTTAAAAATGTTTACATGCAATCCAGAGACATGCCCATTCATTCCCAAACGTAAAATAAAATAATCAACGCTTTGCAATTAATAAAATAAATCAACACTTGAATAAAAGTGACTTTATGATTTGTTCAGTTACATCAAAGAAATGTTAAACGTGGTACTTACAGATTTTGCCGCTGGACACAAACTATTTATTTATTATTTTAGAGTAACGCACCATTATCTTAATTATTTATTTGTATTTCATTTGGCTTTACCTTGATCAACAAACTTGTTACTAACGGCACTCGACTTTACTTTATCATGAAAATTATACTCAAGTTAATTTATCTGAATTATTCCCAAAAAATATTAATGCTAAATACCGCTACATTAGGCGAATGCATAAGAGAATACTTAATCATTTTATGATCACAATTAAATATGACTTTCGTTCGTTTATTCGTTATTTCGCTACTCAGTTGGGTATTACGACCTTCGGCGGACGCCCGAATTTACTATCCCTCTACTAGAACTGGACATCGTTTTTATACATACTGATCCCCATCCACATACCGATATGCATATTTTTCGTCATGATTAATTTGTACATAATTAACTCATTCTAGAATATTATCTATAACACCTGTGTGAGATCAGTCAGTGGACTTTGTTCCCATGCATAATATTTATCTTTGTACTTTGATCATAAAATAGATCTATCGTAAGTTACCCGATGACTGTCTCCTTATCTAAAATGTTATTTACAATGCTAAACCTTTTATGGCGTCTAATTATTTTAACTGCCTTTTAGAGCATCTAATCAGGAATTCCTTATTTGTGAGTACTTAATGCCCAATCCTTTTACATCAACCCAAGTTACAATAGTAATAAGTGATAACAAAATTAAGAGTATTTCTCCTACTTTTTTCATGCATACCCTTTCAGGAAAAATCTTTCTGAACTCTTTTAGAATACTTTAACACCATTTTAAACGAATTTAAACGGTGGTGCATTATACGAACTTTTAATAATTTTAATTAGTTTCATATCCACTTGTCATATATAAATTCTAGGAAAGGAATGATCTATAAACTTATGATTCAGTGTCTTAAATATTTCTTTTCTTTTATTCACTATCTTCTTGTTTGAATGTTTGTGAGAATGTGAGATTCTACTTTCTGAAATAGCTTAATAATATTTCGGTCGAAAATCAAGATCAAATTTTGTTTGTTATTTTTTTATTTATTCCTCTTTCGTTTGGTACATAAAACCACATTATCAACTTAAATTTGAAAAAGCATTCAAAGCGTTAGTTTGTTGGTTTATCAATAACAGTATGTTTAATCCTTTCGAGCCTGTCGGGATACATATGTCCCACAGCTTTACTGATCAAGTCTGATGGAACCTACTTGTCCCAATTTAATCGGTAGTTACATCATTACGTCTTTTATATATTTAATACAAATTTTCATTGAAAAATGTAAATATAACCTCAAAAATTGAGTTTTGACGGTGTGTAACGTGCGCTCATAATAAATATTGTGTAATTATATCATTATTCGTAATAAATATTTGTCATATTGCAAGGTATGAAGAATTGGATAAAGTAGTGTATGTAGTTTCATTTATTATTTCTGCAAGAGGGACGGGAAAAATATGAAAGTGGGGGCGTATACGTCCCAACAGACTTCCATATGCTACGCAGTTATCCAAATAGTCTGTAATACTTCTCATTTCAGATAAAACGAAGAGCTCTTTCCGAGAAGGAATTGCTTGAATTAGCACAAAATATAAGCGATTACGACGAAACTTCGTCTGAACTGTCTGATTTGATGGATCGGGATTTGAATATGTTCCAAATGATGAAGAATATACTACGCGAGAACTCATTGAATCAGAATCTGATTTGTATTTCAATATTCCTCGAACATAACTAGTTGAAGAAGAACAACTAAATATAATGGATCCCAATCCAGTTGGAGCGGATGATGGGAATCAAAAGAATACCAAACCCAACAAGACGATAACGGAAAATCCCATTACTTGGCATGAAATCGACAACCAAAGAAAATCTTTCCATTTGCTTCGATGGGTTTTTTACGTCTGTACAGTTGATGAAGGATATTCCGTTTGCTTCTGTCGGAACATTTATGAAAAATCGTAAAAATTGACCTACATTTGAAAATAAATTGATTAGAGGTCTTTCAGAAATTGTCTGTAACGAGCATGGTGCAGTAGCTTGTGTTCGGAAGGACACGAATTTTTTTTCCCTATATGACCACTTTTATTGTTATTATTTTTATTATCGTGACAATTATGACAGACGTTCAGATGCAAGTAGGCTAATAGTTTGATTATAAATCTTGATAAAGGAACTGAAACACCTTAAGTTCTTTTGATTTGATTGAGTAAATATTTTTTTTCAATGTAACCAATTTTTATTTAACCCAGATATGCACACCTAAAAAGTTCATTCCGTATCTGATTTGCAAAAGTTTATGCATCTCACCTCTGCTTATCAGAAAACCTATTACTTAAATTATTTTTCATTATCTCTCTCCAAATTCATGAATGAAAACGACGTTATCTTTTGCTTGTTTCTAATTTCTTGCGTCGCGGCTAGTTTCACCCCTCATTCACCTACGTTTCGACTCATTCCGCGTGTGTATTTTTTGATAGATATTATAGATATTTTTATTCTGATAGATATTTTTATTCTGAGATTAATTTGTCTAATTAAACAACGTTCTAATAATAAATTGCTACATTATTTTAAGGAATTTATTGATTATAATAATCTCTCATCTCACCTCTGCTTATTAGAAAGCCTATTACTTAAATTATTTTCTAACTTCAAAAACGTCGTTCGGGTTCTCTTCTGCTTGTTTCTAATTTTTTGCGTCGCGGCTAGTTTTATGTCTCATCTACAAAGTTATATCTGCGATACGCCCTCATTCCGCGTGTATATGTTCCTGATAGATACTTTTATTCTGAGATTAATTTGTATAATTAAATAAAATTATAATAATATAATGCTACATTATTTTATGGAAGTTATTGATTTTAATAATCTCCCATCACTTAGACATTATTCCCTTTGATCATTAAAAATGTCTACAGTCGAATCCAAGGAATTGAATACGTATCACATTTTTGTCGTTACAATATCTCTCTCACCTTATTGTCGGCATATCACAGTTTTTGCTCTAGTTGCAAAGTTTTTTTTATAGGTTATAAGATATGTTTGGCTACTTGTTGACTTTTGTTGTTCTGCATTGATAGAATAAATTTTATCAT
Source organism: Adranes taylori (assembly GCA_009867245.2). Lineage (NCBI taxonomy): Eukaryota > Metazoa > Arthropoda > Insecta > Coleoptera > Staphylinidae > Adranes > Adranes taylori. The sequence goes on from WYDF02000005.1 coordinate 909,428, forward strand.
TTTTTTACATCGTCAAAAAAAATTACATACGGGATAAATATTGTTGCAAGCTTGACGATATGTATTTGAACTGGAAGATTCAATTGGCAATATTAAGCACAATCCTAGCAAAAAATTAATTTGTTGGAAAATTATCTCATTCTATGAACTCTCAGTCTCAGTACAATTGACATACGTAATAGGTTCGGCATTTCTCAGCTCCAAATTTCTTATAAAATAATCGTTGGCCCACACAACTGTTTCTTTTCCTCCAAGTACCCGAGGACTTGTCAGAGTTCTCTGACACTACAACTAATAGAGAAAATAGATTTCGTTCTAGATGTAAAAGCCTATCTCAGAGATGTAGCTACTTTAGTAACAGCTCTCTGGATATAAATAAATAAAGTTTTAGACAGAAAGCTACTTTAAATAAACACAAGGTTATTCATACTGGTAAAAAAAACCATACAAATGTATAAAATGTGATTCCCGTTTCGGCCTGAAAATGACTTTAAATTAACACAAGTTTATTCATTGTGGCAAAAAACCATACATATGTTTAGAATGCCATTCTACTATTAAACATAAAACGCATTTAAATAGACGCAAGCTTATTCATTTTAGCAAAAAGCCATACAAATGTTTAGAATGCGATTCCTGTTTCAGCCCAATAAGTAAAAAACTTACAAATGTTTCGAATGCGATCCTAGGTTTGATTTAAAAACGTTTGGCTTAAATATCTTGTCCTAATTTATTGCTTATAATATATTTAGTATTAAAATGTCAAATATGATCGTCAAATGATACCTTACAGTTCCCAAGTTGATAATTTTTGTTAGACAATTCAATTTCTTATTGTACAGGGATTAGTTATAACTTGAGTGTCATTAGATAAAAAAACTCATATCTTGATTAACATCACACCAGAATTAAACTGAATTCAGGTCTTGTAGTAATGCGAAAATGTCGACTGGTTAACTGTATTTAAGATTAATTAAATTTAAATGTCGATGAAGCAACAAAAAAATGTTGTAAACCTGAATGTGATGATAAACAAATTGAAATCTAAATGTAGCCTCACATCAGTTAATTTTTAAATGTAAATGTTTCACAATTAAGTGGAAATCTGTATTGTTTTATTTATTGACATGTTTTTATTACATCCAATAAATTATAATAAACACAAAGTAGTTTGGAAATATGCATATAAAAGCAAAATTCTCAGAGACAAACAATGGATAAAAAACTAACAAAGCATCATGTTTCTTGTGGTTATATAAAAAAAAATGAAGTCAAAACAATTGAAACCTTATTATGCTTAGGTATTCGTATTTATATGAACATCTCATAATACTAATTTAACAAGCAAATCATATTTCCACATATGCATACGCATAGAATAAGCACGCAGCAATAAGACAGGTAATATACAATTATAACTGCAATCACCTCGATTGCGATCTTAGCGTTATTAGTAAATTTACACGTCTACATCATATGATCTTGTGTACATTTGCAACCCAATTTGATTAAATTTCAACCTTGTTCAAAACATAAATTTTAATATAACTAAAGTTATTAAAAAAAATTATAAAGCAATTCTGTGAGTCATAAATTTAAATTATAGGGAATGTGTAATGACACAATCTAATGTAAATTTTTAAAACAATTGATGTTCTAAATATTCCAATGAATTTGAATTTGAATTCGTAGAGTGTCTCCTAAGATTTCATCACTGATTCTTATGTATTTCTGAGCTTATACAGCAAGAATTTTCTCTTGTATCTTCCCAAGAAAACTATATCCAAAAACTTTAAAACAAAGGCTTCCAAAACTTTTTCGGTCTACCGACAATGCAAGACATATAGTTTGTATTGCCTCCATTATAAAAGTTTTTCGCGACAAGTACGAGGGTGGTCTTTTATATTTCGGGATTTGGCAACCCTAATGATGCCAGCTGACAATTGACGTCTTTATCGTAAAGATTGACATTTTTCACGATATTCGTACTCAGAATGTTTTCAGTTTACAGTAACTTGAAAAATTAACATAGAATTTACAACTTTCGACGTGGATTAACTCAACAATAGTGTATCGATGGTAGCAATGAAGCACAATCAAGAATCGGTGTTTATCCATGGTTTACCGAATTCGATCGTGGCTGCAATTCGCTGAACAACAAATTTCGTGCAGGTCATCCAAAATCGGTTGTTGTTCCGCCAAACATTGATGCTGTGCGTGAACTTATATTGCAAGATTATCGTGTAACTTATCGTAAGATTGAGGCATCCTTGAGCATTAGTGTGACCAACATAGATGCAATATTGCATAACCATTTGTCCTCTAAAAGATTTGTTCGCGTTGGGTTCTCATGTCGTGGTGCTTCAAAATATGTCTATGACATCGTGACAAGTGACGTATCGTGGATCTACGCGTATGACCCCAAAATAAACAGTAGACGATTGTGCAGATTTTTTAGGACGAGCTAACTCCAACAAAAGTTATTCATGCACGAAGCACTTAGAAGTCTGTTTTATCGGAAAAATTGAAGCCGCAACCGTACCATTGATGTTACATAGAACGGTCATTTCTGAATGACAAACAACAATTTGTTTCCCAGAAGAAGCTATTGATACGTTCCAAGTGCTTGTTTCGGAGGTATCCCCATCGGAGTGGAAAATTGGTTTAAATGAATGCAAAAGTGTATTGAACTTAATAGAGAATATTTAGAAAAGCAACAAAGCAATTTTCGTAGATACTTATTTGTTTTTGTTCCCTAATCCCGAAATATAAAAGACAATCCTTGGTCTAACTACTTCCAGTTGCCGGAAAGTTTTTAATATATAGTTGTACACTAATTTGTTCAATCTATTATCCTCCTAATTTGCATTTGCGAATGAGTTGTATCTTGATTTTTTTTCAGGAGATTGTTGTTCCTCTGTCGTTTCACTCTGATTTGTTGACTATACTGTCCTTTTCTGTTTATTCGGTCATTCCTCTAAATCACTCTGAAAGTTTGTTTTTACTTGTTTACTTATTATGGTGACTTACTACCTTAGAATCACTTTTATTTTAACTTAGGTAGCTTAACACTAAGGGTGTTTCAATTCAGTTCTTCGGACCGGAATAATTCCGCAGACATGAAAAACGGCGACACTGGTGTAGATCTCCCAGGCTAGAGGCAGGAGACCGATTTGTCTTCTAGATGACACCAGTAAATTACTCGAAAAACTTCTGTTGCGAAGACTACAGGAACATTTAGAAACAAACCCACGGACTACATGACCGGTAGTTTGGATTTTGGGAAGACAGATCAACGATCAAAGCTGCCAAAGCAGTAGTTGTGGTAGATAAAGCAGCTCAGTCGGGAACCAGACACATAATGCAGCTGTGTGCACTTGTTTTATTAGACGTAAAAAATGCTTTTAATATAGCCCACAGGACGAAAATAAGGGTTGAGTTCCGAGCAAAGAATGTACCAACTTACTTGTTGTTGGTTCTACTATCTTTCGGATAGGAACCTGAGGTATGACGCAAGCGGCGGAAGAAGTAAAATAAGAAGACTGAGCTGTGGCGTTCCCCAAGGTCCAAAACCTAAACCGCGGAGGAAAATCATCTAAGTTTGGCGCCACTGAAGACCGATGCCATAATCTTTACTGGTAGAAGAAAAGTCATCCCACCAACAATTAGAGTACTCGCACACCAGATACAATTCAGCAAGGATGTCAAATACCTAGGAGTTGTGCTTGTCAAAGCACTGCGACTGGGTGCACACATCAAGCACGCATCTAAAACAAAATAACTGCGTTAGCACACAAATAGCGAAGCTCATGCTACGCATGGGTGGCTCACAATCTGGAAGGCGGAGAGTACTATTGGTTGCCCTATATGCGGCACCAGTTTGTGTGGAGGAAATGAATACAGCAAAAACAGCCGCCCTGCTGGGTAAAGTAACGTCTGCCTATAGAACTGTGCCGCTGGATACATTTGGCGGCTAAGAGAGCCAGAGCGAATGCTCAAGGCACTGTCCCTAAGCTGGAGATGTATGCCACAAATGAACTGTAGCAAAATGAATGAGACATAAGCAAGAAAGGAAAATAAACATTTAAAATGATACCCAAAGTGAAGTAATGGGTGGATGCGTGGCAGCCTAAATTACTATCTTACGCAGGTTCTGACTGGCCATGGCAGCTTCGGCGAATATCTGCATCGACGGGCGTCCGATGGATGCGAACACTGTGTCGCGGCGTGTAAAGACAGAGTTGAACCTACTATGTTCTGCTGTCGGATACGGACGGAAGACAAACGTGAGGTCAAAGTTTAGTTTGGCGGAGACTTCAGTCGGGAGAGGATTTGCGGGAAAATGACATAGGACAAGAAAGCTTGGGCGGCATTCTCACAATGTGCCACTAAAGTACTATCGCAGAAGGCGGATAATGAAAGACGGTTTGATAGCGTTACTAGCGCGGCAGCGCAACGTATAAGACAAGGTTAGCAAAATTAATACCACTGAAGTGAATGCCAAACATTCCACACAGGAGGTCCTGGCCAGCGAGAGTTAATATGAGCAGCTGTAACATCCATCTACAGAAGTAATGCTTGCGTAGTTCCGGAGGGTGTAGTAGAGCTGCGGAAGAAAGGGTCCTTCCCCCCTCCATACAATAGAAGCACAGAATGATAAGTCAGCATGGGGGCAGTGCGTGAATTCACTTCCTAAAACCCCTTAAAAAAAGTAGCTTAACACCCCTACTATCACAGCACTCAATCACCATAACCCACATTAAGCTATTGTAAGTTTTCCCCATGTATTAATAGTCTCTATGTCAGAAGATGAGGCATACAAGCTGAAACTATAGTTAAAATCTAATCATTGTTCTATGAGTGGTAAATAACGAAGTAAATACTCTTTGAATTCATCAAATCTTCGGTTGCCATAAAGTAACACGACTCAATCCAGCTTTTAATAAAATATAATATTTTTATGATCTATCTAAAAGAGCTAAACAGATTTAAATCAATTTTATTTATTAAAACTGTATACATATTACAGTAATGAAAAAAAGGAATTTGTACATTTATAACATAAAAATGAATCAAATTCTGACGGTGTTTACTACTGTAAGAATTTTAATATAATAAAATTATGTGAATTCTATTTTCACATGATACATAACCCAAGAATCACAAGTTACATTAATAAAAGAATGTAAACTATTCATATTCATGTTCATTATTGTATTGAATTGTATTTTTAATAAATATGGATGTGATGAAAGGACTTACACAACATCTTTGCTATTGCTTAAATAATCCAGTGTAACTGATCAAGAGGCAACTTTTCAAGTTGTTCTTTATCAAATCCCAAAGCAGTTTCTCTTTCGACGGGTATACTTATTCTTGCTAAAAATACGAGGTCCTCATCCTCGCATCTAATTCTTCCATAATTCTTATGCGTAGTGATAGGAATTTTGGTTCAACGCTCAGAACGCGATGGACCGCTTTTTCCGTAAAGATACCGTGATAAAATAGCATTCTCGTTCCGTTTAAAACTGATTAAATATATGCTTTAAGCCTCGGTTACATTGGGCGACTTTACTCTTTACTCGCTGTCGAATTTATTCGCTGCTACGAAAATCACTTACTGTAATAAGGTCAGTCGCCTATTCGTTGCTACACGCCTACTTTTATCGCTACTCGCTGGCGATTTTACTCTCTGACGAATAAAATCGCTTTGTGTAATCGACATAGCAAATAAAATCGCTTGTGTGCTAGCTACTAGGCAGCAGTTACAAGATTTCGGAGGCTAAAGTTTGCGCTGGAATTGTTGTTATTACACATTTATTACGCCAACAGTTGCAAAAAATGAATTCCTTTCTACATATAAAAAGAATCTGGATTAGAAATTGGATTACGAGAGAAGAATGACACATCCTGTGATTTGTTACGAAAGATGAAGATACAGAAAGTATGCATTCTTAGGATATTTCTTAGGCTAGAGAAATATCCTAAGATATTATGGGGCCCAGTTTGATAATTTATTACAGATGATTGATGGATTAATTAATAAAGAAACACTCAAATGAGAAAGGCGATCCTAGCGAGAATCATACTGTAAATATGGTTGAGCGACTCTGAGCGAGTTGAATAGATAAATGTAATCCGAGTAGTCGCTATAGTATCACTTGCGGACGACTTTGTTCGCTGACATGCAGCGGTTAAATTATCCCTATCTAATCGAAAGTGACAAGGAAAAAAGAAATTAGTAGTACGCTATTTTATATTTTATTCCTAATAATCAAACAAATATTAGGAACTAACATTTTGTAATAAATAATTTTAAATTCGGGACGCTATAATTTTTTTCCAGTTTCTATAAAACATAAATTCACAACATTTATTAAATATATTTTTATTAATTTTAATTAAAATGAAATCTATACGTTATTAATAAATATTGTTTATATTAACCCTTTGTTGCATAATGATGCCTACAAGCAACCAATTTAATTTTGTGCTTCCAGCGATATCTGTTGAGTTTATAGTGTACTAGAACTGTTGATTAAGACCAACAACATGCATATAGGAACAACATGCATATAGGTTGATATCACTGCTGATAGGATAATACAGGGGTGAGCAACCTTTTTAATAAACGGGCCAATTTAAATTTTAAAGTTTTTTGGCGGGCACATAAAGAACACTTATTAATAATTTACAAAACTTTATTTATAATAAACATTAGAATAAAAAAATATAAAATTAAAAAAAATGTA
>WYDF02000005.1:930375-945863 GCA_009867245.2 Adranes taylori
AAATGTTATATCATTTAAATATACGAGGGCTGTTCTCTTTTCGCTGAGCCTAGTAAAGTAAAACAGTTTATTTACAAAAAACATTTATTCATAATTTTTAAAAATATTCTCCTCCACAGTCAATGTATTTTTGCATCCGCGAAAACCATTCTTGAAAACTTTTTTCCATCTTCGAGCCGCAGTTTGTTTATTTCATTTATAAAGACATCAACCGCTTATTCGACCGATGTAAAAATAAACCCAATGTAAAACGAAATAAGAAGAAATCATGAGGTGCTAGGTTTTGACTATACGGCGAATGACCCATTATTTCTATGTTTTGGTCATTCAAATTCTCATTTGTTCGAGCAGCAGTGTGAGCCCGAGCATTAGCATGATGCAAGATAAACCTTCCTTTTGGACGTTTTTCGCGAACCTTTTATAGAACCTTAGTCAAACTGTGGGGAATCCACTGAGAACAAAGCTTACGGACTTTCAAATGTTTGTGTAAGTTTTGTAAATGTGTGGTAGGAACACGACTTATCACCAAGCACTCGATTGATCTCCTCAAAACATTCTTTATGGTTTATGCCACGCTTGAAATTGTAAAAAATCACAGCCCGATAATGCTCCTTGTTCATTTCCTTTACTTATTGGTGAAAGGATTACTTTAAAGTTATGTAACTTATCACTTAAATTTGACTGTCACTGTCACTTGTAAACAACTAGATTGAAATGTCAAACAAAATTTGTTACAAAAATATCACCGCCACTAGATAGGCTCAGCGGAAAGAGAACAGCCCTCGTATAAAAATCAAAAACATTTACTTGTATTTAAGTTGAAGTTTTAGTTAGAACAAGTACTATAGCAGTTCTATGAACTATTGCGTTAAATTTTCACTCTCCAAAGACTACTCTTAACGTCGAAATTAATACAGGTTTCTCGCAAGGCTTTTGTTAGACGTAATATATAGCTTTGCTTACATGTTTGTTCCATTATTTTGGGAGTTTATAACAAAGCACCTTACGAGACATAAAATAAATTATGTAAAAACATCGCACTGGGACAAAGCCAGTTATTAAATTTAATACGTTGACGCCGGCTTGTATCACTGGTGGTACATGTATGGTTGCGCTATCGGACGGCGTGACCCACCCGTGGATCATGCTATGACAACTTATTTACTCGTTTCTATGACAACCACTCATAGCGCCAATGCCAACCACAAAACGCCGCCCGATAAAACATAATACGAAATTGCGCACCGGCGTCAACCTGTTAAATGCATTTATCCGTGTCCGTATCCAACCCGTGCCTGGGAAAAACTTAAATAGATAAACCAATATGATTTCTGCTGCTGTGTAAGTTGATCCAACGTATTTTCTATACCGCTGTTGCTACACATGCGATCACGTCATGCAACGTATGTACGTTAGAAGCAGGGAATTAAATTGAACACCTATCTAATTGCATGCAGCAGATGGAGATAGACTGTCGCTTGCTTTGCTGTTGCCGTGTTATGTAAGTGTATGTGTTACCTATGTACTACGTACAATAATATGTAATATGTAAGTAAAACGTACAATAATATGTAAGTACGTTTTCCGTGTATATGCGAGCGGCGTACACTGCTTTCTGTGGAGAGCACATGGAGAATAAAATTAATGTCTGTTGGATGTTTATCGCTACTACATAAACTGCTACGTTGTCCTGTAACGTGTGAAGTAATGCCGGGGGAGGAATGGTGTGTTACGCTTCCACGTAGGGTGGAATTAATAACGTGATTTGAATAGGATGTTGTGAGGAGATCGTATAGGGAAACACATGTCGTGTGGTTAGCCACGTACAGAGCCACGTAGTATAACAGAGCAAAAGTTGAGTGACGCCTAAGGTCTAGGCCTATAAATAGCGAGATTTTGAATAGAAATATTCAGTTCCTGAAATATTCGTCCAGGATTTGATACATGCCTCGAGCTTGTGCTACTCTCATCCCATTCGGTTTTACTTCTATTACATTGTCGTCTCATCGGGTAGATGGTCATCTTTTGTTTCTAAATACTTCTTATTGCGGTCTTCATCCTAAAATTGTCTTTTTTGATCAATATGACTCGCCTGGTTCCATTTTTACATCGTTTCACGCTAGAATGCGTTTTGTATTTTAGTCATTGTTCTGATTTTTATGCTCGGCATTTGATAAGGGAAATGCCTGGCATTCACCATTTCATCGCAATTTATGCCACATGCATTTTCTCTATTATTTATCTGCTCATTGAGAGTAATACTTTTCCAAAATTTAGGAGAGGGAGAATGCTTTGTTAATACTGTTTTTACGTGTATTTGAGTATCTAAATTCAATCCTTTGTACCACTTTTAAATACCGCTCATATAAGACTCGTACTATGACAATGACTTAAATCATGTCACGCATTTTGTTGCCTTGCTGTGATGATCTAATAGGCAAGGTTTTCGTAAGCGTTATTTTGTTGAATTTCTACCTATAATTACATACATTTCTTCTGTTGCAATAAATAGTTCTCTTCTGTGGATGCCTCCTTCAAATTTCGAGAAAGGGTGTAAAGACGCAATCTGATAAGACAAAATGCTGGCCTCAGCGTTCCCTTTACATCCTGAACGGTGCAGTCTGAGAAACAAAGAAACTAAGTCAGAACGGTATAACTGTTTTAAGTGAACTTGAAGAAATGTAAATCTAAAGTGCCTCTCTCACTGTGGCAGTGACGGTTAGAAAAGAAGGATCAATGGGTGCAACGGAGAGTTTAGAACCTCTACATATCTTTATTAAATTTACTTGAATGAATTAGTATATTTTATTATTTTGGATTCAATTTTATCTTTCATGTAATCTATTACATTTCCTTATAAATGATTAATGTTTATTATCTTCTTTTGACCTAATTTGATTGGATAGCTTTAAAAGTTTAATTTTAAGCTTAAAGACTTTTTAGTTAAAATCTTGGAACTTCAATTTGTACTGGTTTGAAACTTTAATGACTTATATAAAATAAAGCATTTAAATTAGATTTAATTTTAGATTTTTCATTTGTGTAGTAAAAAGTTCATATTCTTTCTTGTTCAAGATTTTTCATATAATCTGTTTATACGTCTTTGATGGATTTTTAATACTTCTGTTTAAAAAGTATTAATCGACCGCTGTTCTTTTACAGCACCTAACTATGACGTTATAACAACGTTATTATATTACTTAAAGAAAATTAAAACCAATTAATTACATATAAACCATGATTTTCATAGATATATGCAAGACAATTTGCAGAAATTTCCTTGTGAGGTCGTTGAAAATATTCGTAACTATATGTTTACACAAGGATTGCTGAAAGAAGATTTAGAGGATAAAACAAAAGACAACATCGAAGCAATTATAAAAGCAGAACGAGATGCTATAGGTACAATAATTTTTTTAAATTCTTGACATGAAAAGTAATATTTATACATATTTAGTTAAAAGTAATATTTAGTAATAAAATCAAAAAATTATTACACAAAAAGAAAAAAAAAACAGATATATATGCAGATCAAGCTGCTATTAGCTGATGCTAACTATTAAGCTGAGGCGGGGAAAAATTGCTATGTTCTCAGACCACCTAAGCAATAATAATTCCTTTTCAAAAATTAAACTATGTGCCTTCAAATGCCTGAAAAATGTAATGTGGCAATTTGATCAAAAAGCTTATCGTTTTATGAAGTAAATCAGCTTTAATGAAACTGCATTCCGTATGTTCCATAGCTTTTATCAAATAAGTAAATAAGTAAATTTAAACAAATTATTAAATTCAATGAGACAATTGAGAACAAAAGTGTGTCATTTGACTTTTCTGCTGTTTTTTCCGACGTTTACCCAAAACTTACTGCTTCTTTTCTTATTTTCATCTTTATTCTCTTTGTTTTTACGGAAATTCATATATAAAATCATATATAAAGTTTTTTTTTGTGAATGTAGGTCGCGAATTGGAAGTTAATGCTACCGAGATGGAGAAATGTAAGGAGGTGATGAAAATTGGTCCTGATTATGGCCCAGATCCTGATGTTGAAACTGAGAAACGGGCGAAAATTGTACGCGAATATGAGGAGAGTATGAAACATATAAGTGATGTACCGCCGCACGGTATAGCGCCGGTGAAAAAGACGTGTGCTTATCCCGTAGAAGTTGGCCAAATAAGACCATCGGATTGTGCTGACATGGGAGGTAAATGATTTATTTATTTCTTTGTTTACAGGATTGTTACCTTTGTGTATAATAATAAATAGTATAACTTACTTCTGTACCCAAAGGTTTAACTCCAAGGATAATTTTATTGAATAAATTTGCAAAATTCGAATAAATTGAATAAATTTGCATTCTTACTATTATATATATTTCTGTTGAGTTGCTTTTATTATGGTTGCGAATATTTTAATAATTTTAAAACGTTCTTAGTTAAAACGCGATGAATAAATTTATTAGTGATGATTAGATTATCTACAATAAATTCAAAATGAAAATTTTTGTATATTCCTTCATTTCTAGATGCTTCTCAGTTTACACCAAAACACATTGATACACCGGAAGAAGCTCTAGAAAAGCATTATGCTGCTATCCTGGATCGTCAGAAGCACGTTTGCGCTGGTGATAGTTTACCTCTGCCACCATGTGAAGTACCGCCACCTATTCGCGCAGAACAAAGTCAAGAGATTTTACATGAGAAACAAGCAACGATGAAACCATTAATGGTCATGCCTGTGGCAACGCCGAAAACAAGCCAAGGGCCAGATTGTCGTATCAAGACGGTGAGATTTGCTGAAGGAGCTGATCGTTGTGACAGAGACAGGTAATAATAAAAACGATCAAAGTCAAAACATTGAATTTGATAATTTTATAATAAACATATTTTACCTTTTTTTTTAGATATGATTTGTGCAATTTAAAAACTGAGAAGACACCATGTGATTGTACAAATTATCACTGCAAAGAAACATAAATATTTTATTTAAAAAAAATTTGCATGTACAATATTTATTATACATTTTTTTTATGTAGTTTATAAATAAACGATTAAATAAAATTAATTATTATTTTACTGAATTATATTAATTACAACTCAGTTTGTATTATAGCACTTGAGTTATTGTTTGCTCATCCGTTCAGTAGTTAATCGACGCGAAAGGCGCTTGAAAATGGAATCCAGTCTTTTCGTTGCTGGTAGAAAAAATGATTCGCTAAGTGCGTATTTAATTTAAATGAATACAGTATGGATCACGTTATACAATCAATATTCAAATAATCATAAATAATTGAATCAGAAAATGTATGTACTATTTCTAATTACAACAGTATAAGACGCCTATTGGAAGTTCTTTATATTTAAGTTTACTATTTGTCCCGGATTAAAACCTAGTGTCCGGTATTAATATATGTCCCGGATACCTATATGATTTAGGCGTCCTGTATTAACCCCATCTCGAAGTGCCCCTCGCGCACTTATTTAAGCGTGCAAAGCACGCGGCAAACCCCTCGGTCCCGGATTATCGTTCGATAAAAATGGTTATCGTAGTTATATTATTAGAGAAACTATTGTTACGTGTTCCTTGGGTTAATTTTGAGGTACATGCGTAGCTTTACCACTATGATCAATTGAATATACTGAACTGATTTAGAGCAATAACAATTTTTTGAAACTACTTTTTAGTAACACCCTGTATATTTTTTGTATTTTGATAGCCCTTGTAATTCTATTTAAACTGATACCGCACATTATGGGTCTAACTCTTATCGTTCCAACGCTATGACCCTTAATAACTTAAAATTTCGCAACTTGGTGCTATGGGAACCGACATTCAACAATCATATTATACACATGTAAGGGCTAAATAATAGCTGAAACATGCAAAGTTACGGGAAAAATTATTTTACGTTGTATGAGACTTATAGACTTTGGTTTTGCAATTGAATAAATGTTATCAGTGGTGGGTGCATATTATAATTTTGGGAGGGGTTCAAAATGTTTATTTTATTGAGAAATTCAGTTATAAATTAGAAGCCAAAGTCCGCTCGCATATAGTATAATGTATTATGCGTCGAATGAAAGTAGTGCCATCGCTGCAAGTGGTATAGAACGAGACGTTGCCAATTTAGTTTTCAATTTGGAAATATGGAAAAAGCTATAAATATGTGAGATGAACTAATCAACATATAAGGTAAAATATTTAAATAATGTAAATACGCAAAGCTAAATATCATCACCCGAAGAGAGAGAGAGAGAGAGAGAATTACCACAATATGTCCCTCTCGCTCTGCCTCACTTGTAAGGGGCAAACTACACACAACCGCCATTTCAGTTTAAGTTTTGTGGAAATGTCAAAGTAAATTTAAAGTTAATAAAAATTTTTAGTGAACAAACAAATATTACAGTGAATATATAATAACTAATTGAAGATTAATCATTTCAATCGCTTTTCAGGAGATAAAACCATTCCGGAATTGTGAATAATAATGGTTGTCAAAACTAATAACAAAAACACCAGATTTTCATATTGGAATAATAATGGTTGAAGGATAAAAATCCAAAGCCAAAACTTGAAGAAGAAGCCATTTCAGTTAAGTAGTATATAGTTCAATGACTCCCACAAATATACATCGGTGATGGACTTTAAGAGGGGAAAAAAGAATAGATTAGAACAGAATTCAAACAAAGTGCGATATGTGATGTACGGTTATATAAATGCCGATTGCGTTGATAATTGAATCTAGGCAACACACTATACGAGGTCGGTAATTAGAGGAGAAAGGTAACTATAATTTATCATGCAGATCTATAGGGGTAGATCAACGAACGATGTAAAACTTCGGTCCAGTGTGTGCGGGTTGGTACAGGCTAAAGATCTCTACGAGTTAATCAATAAAGGTTGATAAAGACAAAATTATCTGATACCCTACCTATCAGCGTCGAGGCAGAGACGTTAAAACTAATAGTTATAGAATTATGTTTTATTTTTCAATTAATTAGATAAGGTAAGAGAAATGTACAATAGTAAAACGTATTTTCAATAAATGAATTTCAACCTGAAGAAGCTATCCCATTAGGCAAACGAAAAGTTGCGAATCTGAATAGTTTGTTCTTACTAGCCAGCATTAACAGAAGGACTAATAATTTCTTATAATAATACGTACTTATAAATAAATAAATTATATGTGCCGCTAATACATAAAACTTTTCGTGCGTTTTCGAAAAGCCGCCAGGTAGTAAAATCCATAAATTAGCTCGCTTACACGTGTGTTCAGTTATTTATTATGTGTCAACATGTGCGAGTAAGTGCATGAAAAAAAGACAAGTATGCATACAAGCTGAACGAAAAGATAAGTGAGATTATAACAATGCGATAATACAAATTTGTTAACACTTCGGTAAGTTTAATTTTTTTTTACTAATTGTAAGAAATACGGTATTTCTAAAGCAACAATATATTTTATTTATAGGTATTCGCTATAGCTATGTAAATATAAGTATGCTTAATCTAAATGTCTATTTAATCTAACTCATTATAAGAATATTAAAATATCATGAGTTCTCATGTTCTACGTTTAGAACCAATCTTTTCGATATTAAAAATTAGCAGCGTTTTAGGTCAACTGAGCTTAGAAAAGTGGTTATTTTAATTGGTTTTAGGTATGTGTAAATCAAATTGAATAAATATCCCACGATCTACTGAACCAATTTTAAGAAAATTATGTATGTAAGAAATGATCAACTTTATTTAAAAACCTTTTTTCTAATATTAAAATTCAACATACGTGTTTCGTTTTTCTTGTTAACAATTTTCTCAAAAAAATCGAGTTAGACGTCTCTTCTTTCATGTTATTGAGGTTTACTATTGGCGCATTCGTAAATTAACTATTAGGAATTACAAACCTTAGCTTTAGTTTTGTAATGATAAAAAGGTGTCTTAATTATTAACTCACACTGGAGATGACAAAGAATTGATGCAGCTACCAAATTACTAATAAAGCCTTTAAATAATTTTGTAACAAAATTTCAAATCAAAAGCATGCTTTTATTACTTATTTTAGTATTAAGTATACATTTATACACTTGAAAATATTGACATTTTTAGAAACATTTAGCTTTTTACATGTAGGCTAATTCACATAACAAAGGACGATTTCTATCATATTTGCTTAAGTAACTTTTGCTAAATCATTAAGTAACTTATCAATGGCCACATCACCTACAGTCTGTTTAAAGAGTAAAGTTTCCAAACTTTTCTTGTTAACAGCCTGAACAGCAGGAAGTGATAATAATAATTTTCCGAATCTGCTTTTACCGATTATAACCATATTGGAATCAGTGATAGATCTATCATTAAGACGTTGATTACAGTACTCGCTGAGCATGACATGGGTTTGATCTTGTAAGAGTTCTATATGACAAGGGTCACACAAACCTCTACTTTCTGAAAAAAAAATTTATTGCATTTATTTCACTTTGAAAATACAAAATTTGATGATAATTCTCTTATCTTGTATTCAATTATAAAGACTTTATAATTATTGACAAACATTCAAAAATATAATACATATTTAATACAAACCTGCTTTAAAGAGAACAAGTGCTTTTAAACAAGCATGCTCCGTATGATCCACGCGTAAAACAGCTAATCTGTTGATGATCTCTCTTAATTTTCGGGCGTCTTGTTCTAACATAATTTGTAGATTAGTGGGAACTATCGTATTGCTTAGTAATAAGTTCTCATCTATTTGGAGCGTCCATTGTGCCGCCGTTAATATGAACAGTTCGTTCCAGCTCTCCTCCAAGAGAATCGATTGGTCTTTATGTGACAACTAAAAATAATCCTCAAATTTGAAATATATCACTTGATTATTATAAACTTTTGTCAATGTAAGTAACGCTCGTAGGATATAGACATTGTTACAAACAGGGCTTGAGAGTCGGTAGTCTGAACCTTCGGCCCTGACTCCGACTCCGAGATATTTGATAGATCCGACTCCTGAAAATTTGAAAGGTGCGACTCCGACTCAGACTCCTGCTTGTTAATAATAATAATAATAAGAAATATTCTTATATCATTATCTATTTTGGTAAATATCAACCAAAATGGCATTTCATCACTACCAAGTAAATGATCAGGCTAATTTTAATGTTTTGAATTTTTTATGGTTATTGCTATAAATCTTTTGGCTTGCTTTTTAAAATTTTATTTAAAACAATAATTGTTGATTATTTATAATAGCTATTAACAATCTTTAGAAATATTGTAGCATAATCATAATTAAAATAAAAAAGGTAAAAACTAAAAATAAGTTTTATTGAGAAAAATGTTTGATAATAAAACACCTAGTAATAAAAGTTCTTAAGAATAAAATGGCTTCTGCGATATTGGTTCCTGAAATGGCTTCCTTCATCGAGGTTCTTAGATCAGACTCGATTATCTTCAAAACACAGAAGAGTCTCTCCACACTCACTTGAGTTGGAGGAATAGTTATTACTGTACTAGCTACTCTCTAAAGCTAATATCACACAATCCAACTAGTTGCTGCATCAAAAACTGCAGCAACAAAAAATCCACGAAGTTGACAAAAAGTCACACGATGCATTTGTTTGCGTAAGTAATTGCATGGCAACTTTCAATATTGCCAAAATGTTCCACTGTAGTACGATTAAAAAACTAAATAATTATAAACATTATTTCATTCGTGTTCTGTAAGGAATCTAATCTTTTATTTTTCAATTTGTAGTCTTCCATATTTGTTAAATAGAAATTTGGTTGCAAGTAATATAGCTAAATTAAATATTTGATGCTTTCCCTACTCCAGTCTGGCTTTAATGAGGATTGGCTCAATTTATATTTTAGAAACGAACTTCAAAAACTAATGTGGTTTCTTGATATTTTCAGGTTATGTTGTCTAAGAATTTGAATTTATTTGAATATTGGTACTAAAATGTTACTATAAGTCACCAGAAATGCAGCAACTTTAAAAAAAGGACATGTTCTATTTTCATGCATGACTGATTCGAGCTGCGTGCAACTTCTTGCAGCAGTCAATTGCATCGTCTGACAGGTAGAGTTGCTGGATTTTTTGATGTCGCATCAAAGTTGCCCCAAAGTTGCTTTTACTTTTTCCAGTCTTTGCAAATAATTTTCAAAGGTTTCACCATCACTTGACGATGATTGAGACTTGATTTGAATGCTATGAGTGTCTGATGTACAAGTTTCTAGAGATTTGCTAAGTATTCCTTTCATTTATCTAGCAAGATTAGAGACTTTCTCTGCTTTGTTGCATTGACTTTCATCCAACAATTTTCGGTTTTTGGATTCAACGAATACTGATGCCAATAATGTATCATTTTCTTTTAGTTGTGCTTCCCTTTTCATTGACTTTAAAATTCAATCAGCAATTAGACCTTCTTTGTTAGTGAGCTTGAAAATTAAATTTTTCCATTCAGACAAAATGGAAAAAAGCAGTCAATTCTTCAGCTTGTAGTTTGTTTGTTGCTGTATATGGAAAAAGAAGGAGCTCTTCCAATTGTGTTACTTGCTTCAACTGTATTTCACTTAATGTTATTGTTAGATTCAATTCAAGCAATCTCTTTAATTTGGCAAAGTTTTGACGCCTCCTGAGCAACATTATCAAGAATTTCATCTAAATAATCTGGTTGTTCTTCCATAGCTTATCCTCCTCATAATTGTTTCTTCACTTTCGTTTAACTTCGCTATAATTTTAATCATATTTGATGCATTGTCCGTAACAATGTTGATAATCTGTGGTTTGTGACTGTTATATTCATTCAAGACTTTCTCAACCGAACTTTGGAGGTGATTGCTGTCATGATTTGCCTTTGTATCTTCTCTTCAATTAGTAGTTATATAAACCAATTGTAGAAGTGAAACTGTTCCACTGGAGAATTTTAAAATTCTTCCACATCTCTTAGTATAAGACCATATTTAGAAGTTAGAAAATTAAAATATAAATACATTATAGAAAATGTTCTGGCAAAAATATAAAGTAATTTTATTCAAATAGTATTTGACAAATACTATCATAACCACTTGGTTAAATGTCTTCTCAAAAACTTTTGTTGACCATTCTTTTCAAAAACGATGTTAAGCGTTTGCAACAGTTCATCAAACATTTCATCCAATTTACATTATGTGATTGGTAGAATTTTCTGATTTGGATGGTATGTTATGGCTTTCTTCAAACCTAGCGGCAATTTTCCATTACACTATAGTCAATTTCGTCAGTGGGACTGCTGCAGATGTGTTATATTCGTAGTATCCGTAAGGTTTAAACACTTCTAAATCGTCAACATATTATTGACATAAGTCAATAATATGTATAATTAATTAATTAATCCTAAATTAAAGCTCTGAAATACACTCGAGGTACCTACAATTAGTTGAAATTCAAATGTAGCAAGTATATATAATTATTTGTATTCTAGTGTATAAGTCTACAGCAGTGATGACAAACGTTTTTTCCGCGTGGGTCAAGATTATATAATTTTATTTTTAAATTTGACAGTTTGGGTCAAAATTATACAAATTTTATATTTATATTTGCCTAGGTCGGAAATATCTGACAAAAAATATGGTTGCATACTTGATATTTAAATTTTATTACGATAAATGTACATAGATTTCTAATAAGAAAACAGTAAATATAGAATTTTTTATTAATAAAAGATATAAGAACTACAGAATAACATGGCGAGCGGTGGGGGATGCGCTGAAGCTCATTTTGAGATGACAATAGGTACAGTTGTTATAAGTTGTTATAAGATCTCTTAGTATAGGCGTATCATTTAGTTTTATCACGTTGTACTAGGACTAGTGAATAACATCGTGTAATTATTTTAATATTAAACATTTTTTAAAAATTGCCCAACTCTTTTAAATGGGTCATTTTAAACCGTAGCGTGGGTAAGTTTGTGATCCACGCCGCGGGTCGTATGTTTGTCATCAGTGGTCTATAGAAATGAAGCAAATTAACTGCGGAAGTTGAAGCTTAGAAAGGTTATTATACAATATCATCAAAATTCTGAAAAATCTATTTGCACCACATTCGGTTCAACACTTACACTTAAAACGGTGCTGAGTAGACAGAAATGATAGTTAGATTTTTTTTTACAAATCCATGCCGGGACTGAGATACAATTGGCTTAACTATTTCGTACAGACAGTCGTACAAAATCATTTCAAATATCGATCGTACAAAATCATTTCAAAAATTCAAATGAGTAGTAAGTTTTTTGACAAATAGTTCATATGGTTTGCTATATACCACATATTAGCACTACCCGAACAAGCTGAGTACGTACTTGTATCCAGTTATTGGTTGACACAAATTTAAGACTGTAATATATAACATTATTATCACAACATATCTTTGCTTTTTTAATTTCAATACACTAAAAAGATGTAAAGACGCAATAAACTGATTTTTTAATTAATCTATAAAGATAAATAATAATACATGAATATCAGTTAATAGATTCTGTAACTGACTGCACTATAGGTTGAATCACTTCATATTGTTATTTTGGGATAGTTTTGGTTAGTTTTTATGTATTTAGGTCTGCTGAAAAGTAGAGACGGTTTTAGGACTATTATTTTAGGTAGGTCAGGCTCTGGGGTCTGAAGTACAGAATACCCTGCGGGACATGGAATTATTGAAATTCCTATCTCTAAAACGTGTTTAAAGTTGTCTGAGAACTTAGTTTTTTACAAGATAGTTTTTTTTTTGGGTTAATTGCCAATAATTTTGGATAGGTTATTTTAAATGATTCAAATATGATTTCAAACTTGATAAATAAATTACTCGGCTGTATCTATTTATATTATTTTTACCACCAATTTTAAATATAGGATATACTTCACCCACCTTCCAGATTTCTCGACAAGCACCTATTGGAAAACAGAGATTAATGATTTGAAATAGTAGATTTTGAAAAGGAGTACAATTTACGTGGAAGTGGGGAATTTCATCAAATCCTGATGATGTTTTGGTTTTAGTTTTTAATATGCTTGCAAAATCCAGTTTTTTCCGAAATTGACGTGAAATCAGTTTCTGAAAAGTCGTTGACTGTTGGCTTGAATTCTGAGGGTTAGTATATAGCATTAAAAAGTGTTTAAATGTATACATCATTACCGCGTGTGTTTAGCGGTTTGTTATTATAAAGCATTTGAGTCGGAATATTGGAATCAGTGCTTTTATTTGTAATGTATCGTCATAAATTAAAGGAATCCTAATGATTGTTAGCTTACAATGGCATTTATTTAATCAAGAATGATCTATAAAAACCTTAATATCAATTGAATTAAACTTCTTCCTAGAGACATTCCAACACGCCTACCGGCTGTAGTTATTGAAATTTAGTGATAAACAACCATAACATAGATTAAATAAGAAATTTAGTTGAAGTTAATTAAGTTGTAACCATTGCTGAGATAGTAAGTTTGGATAAGAATCAAATAATCAATGCTTGCTGCATCAGAGATATTATTTCAAGAATTTAAAAATAAGAATGAAATATTCAATTATCCAGAAATTCAGTCACTCGTACAATAGAAGCAGTATCTGAAAATATCAGACCATAATTAAAAGATGATTTACCAAAATGTCTCTTCTGAGTTTACAGTGTGATGAATCAACAGATACCTGCAATGTAGCTCCATATTTTTATAAGGATGATTTTCACGAGTGCTCAGCAAAGGAATACAGGAAAATACACGTGGGGAGATCATATACCACGATATTAAGAACCATATTAGAGCATCGTTTTGCTGAGTTTCCAAATTTTTTTACTACCACTGCATCATACATCAACAGGTATTATGTATAAAAGTGCTGCATTATGAACACGTCATAAAAGTTGTTCTAAAAATTGTCAATTCTATTCGTGCGAGACCACTTCAGAGCAGATTATTCAAAAACCTGACCGATGAACTTGATGCTGAGAATAGAACTTTAATGTTACATTCTGAATTAGATGGCTTAGTAAGGGAAAAGTCCTGCAACGATTTTTAGAGCTTCTTCCAGAGATAAAACAGTTTGTAGAATTTAGAAAGGAAAATTATGTAGAACTTAGTGATCGTAGCTGGTTATCTTTCTTACAGACATAACAATTAAAATCAATATACTCAATCTTGAACTTCAGGAAAAAAAAACTATTAATTTAAATATCAATGCATTTAAATAAAAATTAAATTTGTGGCTGGCCCAAATAAAGGAGTGTAACTTTTGTCACTTTACAACTTTGGAGTACTACGTTAAGAAACATAAGAAAATGGAAACAAATAAATATTCTGAATCTCTTACTCAGCTTAAAAATTATTTCAAAATTAGATTTTCTGATTTTCGTAAAATTCAGCCGATTGCTTCATTCATTTTAAATCCATTTGATGATACTAATATGTATTTCTGAAATATCGCAACAAATTGCAAATATAATATAAAATAAAAGTGCTACTAATTTAGAAATATAAATATTTGATTTTCGCTCTCATCTACATTTAAAAACGTCACACACAGATTTTTGGACACACGTAGATGAAAAAAATACCTCTTAAAAATAACCTTTTCAAAGGTTACACTCCTGCTTTGGATCAAGTTACCTTTGCGAAAGTGGTTTTTCAACTTGCACCACAGAATCGGTGATTTAAAATAGATATGTCAAACATGAAAATAAAAACTGGTTCCTAAACTCAGGCTTCACCACAAGCCTCTATTTTTTTATCTTACGCGTATGTAATACGTATAGGTATATGAAAGTATAGGAGTCATGTTTTGAGATTTTTTTCTATTTCATCTTAATACGGCTCTTGTATTGAAATTACTGCAATCCGTTAATACGCAATTCAAAGGGGGGGTTCATAAGGAACAATGACCCCCAAAATCAAAAATTAAAAGAAGGCTCGATTTTTCGGCGGAGTTATCCAATATGGCGGAGATGAGCAATTTTTTTTTTAGGAGGCTGAAATTTTGCACACATATAGTACCTTGTATTATGCGTCGAATAAGAAAGTCCCTGTTGCCAAATTGTATAGGAAGCGATGTTGCCACGTTTGAAATTTAAAAAACTTTTTGAAATATCTCAGGAACGATAATAGATAGGACATTCGAATAAATTTTATTGTAATAAATTTTTAATTTAACATATACACGGGGATATTTTTTTTTGCAAACCTTAAGGTCTATTTTCTCGAAAATAGAAAATAGGCCTCGGAGTCCTTTAACCTTGAAAAAAGTGTACAATCCTAAATATGTCAGTTTCTATGAAAGTTGGAAAAATGAAACTCGAGGAACGTATGTAAGACCAAGGGACCTCAATGTTGCGAGTCTGAACAACTAAATATACATATTCAACAGTCATATATGCATGTACGGCCTACATGATGGTTCATATATGCAAAGTTACAGGAAAAATTATTTTACGTTGTATGAGATATATAAACTGCTTTTGCAATTGAATAAATG
>WYDF02000005.1:969754-987336 GCA_009867245.2 Adranes taylori
TATATATGTGATTTTATTGATTTCTAATATGTATACAGGGTTATTCAAAAAGATGGATCCAATTGAATTAATTTGTATTTAATGAAGTTAAATTGGACATGAACAATCTACATACTAATGAAACGAGGAAGTTTCAAACTTTTTAACGCAGATTATAAATGTTCAATGTGTCCTCCCTTTGCTCCACGGCACACATCTAAGCGGTAGCTAAACCGTCATCCTCCATCATTTCTAGCGTATCACCACAAAATTCAATACGCTTTGCTTTGTCATTCTCAAGGAGAGCCTGCACAAGTTGTAAGCGGTAGGGCTTGTACAGCAAACGCCGTGTTAACACTAGCCATACAATTGATTGGGGTATTCCTAGTTCTCTATTAGTTGACTTTCTTGGACTATGAACAAAACTGTCTTCTATTCTATATCTGACGTCATACTCTGACACACGCGGTCGGCCCGGACTTTTTCCTTTTCAGACATCCAGTTCCATCTTACTCACAATTGATAATGACAAAATAGACATGGCTGCCCATTGGCTTGAGTACCCTAGCGGCCTTTTCCACAACTATATCCCCCCCAGCCGTGGTAAACAAAACTTTTGAACTTCCAAATGGCGCGAGTATCCTAGCGGCCGTTTACGCAACATCACTGTCCTACCGGTGGTAAACAAAACTTTGGAACTTCCTCTTTCCTTCGGTATGAAAACTGTTCATATCCAATTTATATTTCATGAAATACAAATTAATTAAATTGGGTCTATTTTTCTGAATAACTCTGTATATTTATATAACTTGTTGCAAATATATTTAGATAAATATTTCATCAAGTGAAGTCAATTTTAAAATGTGATTTCTGATTTAATACATTGACTGCATACTGTATTTCATTAACTTAAGACAATTCTGTTTCATGAGCTGTTAAGAAGCTAATTTATAAAATTTTAAATATTATTTAAATTAGTATTTACGTACCGAATCTTCTTCTCCTTAGTAGTTTCGAAATAAAGATTGTCAAACGATCTCTTTCGATAACACATTTTATTTTGATTTTTGGGTTTTCTATCGCGGTCGTTCGGTATCACTTTGTTCTCTTTGCGGAGTTGTTATGTTTTTTTTTCATTCTTTCTTGTGTGTTGACAAATAAAATAAGCATTGAAATAAAAACCGGACAGTGCAGCAAAGCAAACAAAGTTACAATAAATAACGAGAAGAGCCGAAGAATTGATAATCCAAACATCAAAATGCGATCAGTTACACGAAAGACATCGTTTGACAATGAAAACATTATTCCGAAAGTAGTAACGGGATGAAGAAAGCAAATAATTCAGTACGAAAATATATGAATCACGTTATAAAAACACTAGTCAAAAAAGTCACTGATTACTATAATTTACTTAAAAGAAGTGAGATTAAAGGACTATTATAAGAAAATATTGAAGACAGGTACTCGCTAAGGATCGCGTTAGATCAATGTAGAAAATCAAAAAAAAAACATCACTGTACTATGGTTAATTATTTAGAATAAAATGTTTGACCTTGTATCAGAAATGATCTAGATATTAAAACAAATTTAATAATTAATCTCTGCGTCACAAAAAAAAACATCTGCATCACAAAATATTTCGAGCGAACTCGAAAATCATTTGAAATAAAAGACCACTCTCATATACAATCAAAGAATACTTTGGTATATAAAAAATATAAAGACGTTGAAAATATTTGTCTATAAAATTAATTTAAAATAATACAAATCCAGAAAGTTTATCGTTATGCTAAATTGGAATAAGTAATATTAAACATTTTAGAAATTATATATTTTTTATTTTTAAATCTAAAATAGGTGTGTCTTATGGAGCACCCAGATTACGATATTTCGTAAGATCGCTTTGATGGCTTTACCATTGCATGCTATCATTGATCTTTTGTATACATGCGACTGTTCAAAGCGATGCTACGAGGTTCGGCTCATAATAATATTTTAGTCTGGACGATCCATTAGGTTTAACATATTAAATAATTGTCATAATAGTAGCTAGCTTTGAGTCTTTCTTAAATAACATAAATATTACATACATTCCAAAGGAACTCAAACATCATAGTAAATTATTATCAACTATATATAAGTGTAATACATTTTCTTGCGTTAATGAAATGTTTGTCACTTAAACAAAAAGGTATTTTTTGTGGTTGAATAATATATAAAGATAATAATATATGGTGTACAGAGTTAATTTTTAACAACATTAGAAAATATACAATTATTTGAATTTATTTAAAAATTAAGACTATTACTTCCCATATTTCGCGGCACTTACAGATTATACCTCCGAAATTTGACATCTCTAGCCCATTAGTTTTGTGCATGTAATTTAGAGAACAAACGGCTGTGCAGAAAGTTCCCTTTTAATGATATTGATTTCCTTCTTGCCAGATGTCAGATCTGTGAAATGTTTTTAATTTTCAGTGGCATGTGCTCACACCTACCATCGGAAAGGTATAATGCTACTAATTCTCTAAGGATTTTTAGGTATATTGTAGTGACATTTACAGTGTGACATCAAAACCTCTCTTTTTCATCGCCGCTGTCTATATAGACTAAAAATCCATGGAGCTAAAATTCTGCTCAAACAAGCAGTTTCTATACAATATTCTATACAATCCGGCAAGGGCTTTATATATTATAATAGGGCACAATATTCTCTACACATGGGTAAGCCTAGAGTTGCCTGTAAATGCCATGTTTTATCAAGTACATGTGTAAGTCTCAACCGGCCTTTTGCATACGGGAATTTTAATGTATCATTCAAGAACAAGGCCTAAAAATTTAGCCTCTTTCTCCTTGTGAACGGATAACAGTCATTTTGTTGTGCCACAAAATAGTTGAAGAATCTCAGAGAAAATTTTGTTCATCATATGATGAGACGATTTTTTAAATGTTTCTGTAATATCTGGGGCAAACTCTTATAAGTAATATTATGAGAAGAAATATATAAGCCTAGAAGATAACGTTTTCTCGGTACATTTTATATTAAAATTAACTATTACAATGTTGTTTTTCATTTATTTATTTTCAAATGTTATTAAAAATTAAAATTTGTGTTCACCATGAAATAAACTTACATATTTTTCAAATGCTATACATGTAAAATTTAAAAGCATACATTTACGAAGTTGTAGAATAAGAATACAAACATATGACGTTCAATTTTAAAAGTACAAACTAGTGTTTTTGATTGTTCTATCACATTAATAATATTAAGGTAGATAGTTTTATTATAAGTATATTAGATTAGGAATTAAATTACAAAATGCCATCTATCTGTAGAACAATGAAAGCTTTTTATAAAGATAGATTTCGTCACAATGTAAGTAATTTATTGTTTGTGTCAAGGCACAGATGTAATTCATATTTTATTTTTATATCAAAATATATTCATTTTAAAAATTGATTTTATATTAAAATATTTGTTAATTTATATTTAATATACATTTATATATAAATAATTTCAGCACCAACAATTTTTTATTACCAACGAAACCATAAAAAATATCGTAAGTTAATTTTAGCTAATTTTCTAAAGATAATCAATATAGAAATGAATAAAAATCTGTGCATCTGTTATTTAAGTTTTTACAGAGTAATTAGTTCTTAATTAAACTAATTTAAGAATAAAATAATTTTAATTGACAGAGTCGTATACTATGGTAGGCACGTCGATAAAATTTAAAAAACCTGTAAAATAACATTTGTTATCAATTTAAAGAGACTGTCAATATCTTTCATTAATTAATGAATGCGAATATTCTATAAAAGTTTAAAGTTCTCTTTGAAAATTTTTTGTCGACTGATCAAAGCCGCATACTCCATAATCACATTAAATAAATGTTTGTCTCTACATACCATATTTCGTTACAATCCGCACTAAATCATTCTTCCAATAAAGATTGATGAAACGTAACTTTATAAGTATTTTAGAATGAAAACAGAAACAGTTGATTTGATCATTATTATTATAAGGCCTCTGTTACGAATTAGTAATATTTGTAAGGCAGCATCTATCTTTTCGTGTTTAAAAAAATAAATTACACCAAAGCCGAAGGAAACTATACTAATGAACAAATTTTAATTTATAGTTTTTACTAACTTAATAAGTTGTACCGGATTTTAAGTGTTGTAGGGCTCAATCATCTTCCAAAATATCGACAAAGGATACTGCAGATTCCATAAAATTTTAATAATCATTTTTTGAATTAATATATTTATGAGCAGTCTGAGCTTCTCTCGAAATTAAAGTTAACACCTGTCGAAATAAAATCCCGGGTCCACCACTGTAATGCATAAAGTAAATAGTATTTATGTTACAAATTTAACTTCTGGTAGCGATTGATTTTTTGAACATTCAAAGTTTTAAACATTGTCATAAGCTACACAGTTAATAGTGTCACAAATGTTTAAGCATTCAAATTTAACAATAAAAAATCATAAATAAATTACTTATAAAAGTCATATATCGTAGTAATATTAATAATAGTAATTAATAACAAAAACAATTTACCATGTATAAATACTGTTATATAACTAGATGCTTCAAATTATAACTTCGATATTCATCAACAATGTTTTAACACAAATACATAACAGAAAATTAGCTGATAACATATTTAAATTGGATAGTGATGGGTCCGTAACATAATACAATTATCAAAACCTTCCGTAATATAGTGGATTCAGTTATTTATTAAAAATGTTTCATTTAGAGTTAACTATGAGGAAAAAAATCGTTTTGACTTTGGGAAAGTTTCAAATATCAACGTGTTGGGGTATCATAAATACAGTTCAACCATATTTAAGGATCATGTGTTTGTATTTATCTAATAATTTAATTTACAATTCTTGTCATCTTTCTACAGCCTAAACAAAAAGTTCTATCAGCCTCAAAGTGATAAATAATCTTACTCCATGTGACCATCAATACCATCAAATTAAGAACACTCACGTTATTTGGAACTCGATTATGGTAAAGTGACTGTGTGGTGAAGTTGTTGAATGAAAACATGTATAAACTGACATTTGTTTAGTAGACATAACATAATTAAAAATACTATTTGTAGAGTACACGAAAAGTAAGAAAATAAAAAATATATAATTGGATATAAAAATAAGCATTATGCTCGAAAGGCTTGAGAAAAAGTTATTTTGTGATGAAAATTTCATTCAAGTTTCAATTTTTTCAAATTGTCTTTAGCGACTAAAAATACTCATTACACATACTTATTTAAAAAAATAAGAATTCTACTTTGACAAAATCACAATACTACATAGAGAAAAGACCCTACCGAAACACCTCAGGCTAGAGGTGTTACACATAAAAACAGCCAATAACAATATAAACGATCTTAAATAATGACAGCAACATCTTGTACAAGCACACATATTGATATTAGAAGAGGAAAAATTAGCAAAAAAGACCAATCTACCAGCATGAAAACCACAAATGGAAAGTAGGAAACATACAAAGATGCCCCACACGTTACAATAAACACTCAAAACAATACATAATCATTATCAACCAACGCAAAAATAATAAGGATCTAATCGACATCTGAGAAAAAATATACGTCCGCAAGCAGCTGACAACTAACTATAATCAAATGATGAAAGGAAATAAAATTAAATCTACATGAAAGCAGAAACCTATATTAAGAAAACACCACATAGTCTAATTATGCTTATTCCTAGTTTCCATAGGAGTCTGAAACTCATACTTATCTTAATTATAACATATTAAATACACTTTCAACAGTATAATAATTTGTAGTCATGAAGATGGCAGTAAATCACTACCGAAAATTCGATCATTTGTAGAAATACAATAAAAATAACGCACAAAATGTTAGGAATTTTATTTACCATTAAACAAAAGGTTTGGAACCAAAACATACTAATATAAAGAAATATATATTTATTTCTGATACGCACCCATCACTACAAACTAGTCTAAATTCTCATAATTACTTCCTTGAATAGTTTTAATCTTACCTCAAGAAAAAGGATTACTGATTCGTTTTAAGCTGCCTCGTTTCTCCTCCTCGCTGACTCGAAACACTTCAAATGGTGTTGCGCACGTTGCGACTTCTTGTTCATCGGATGGAAAATCCTCGAAACTCATATTGCTGAAACCCCCTTCCATATTGTTTGCAAGCTTGGTTTTCTTAGGTTTCTTCGGTACGTTTTTTTTACTTGTTCTAGTATCTTTCGCATTCGTTTCATCAGATATTCTGTCCTCGATAAGAAAATATTTTCCTTTGACCTCCTTTTTGTTTCTAACAATTTTATTGTCTTTCTTTATATTATATTCTAATGAAGGATCGTACTTAACATAATTATTAAAATGATCAGATGGTGATTGTTGATGAAGCTGAAAACGTCTATCTAAAGAATTAGTTGTAGGCTGCCTAGAAAATGTAAACTCTGAAATCGTGTAAGCTTCTTGCGGTAATTCTTCAAAATTCTTGCAAAAATAACGTTCAGCTTCGATTGAAAAGTCAGCTCGATCATTATTAGTAAAATCAATATTTTCATAAATGGGCCTATTTTTAACTGGCTCTACTAGATACGCAGGTTGTGTATTATTAGAAGTATTAAAGTACGTAGTTTCAACATTATTCGAAGGTATTTGTATATTAATAACATTGGTACTAACAGTTACCGTTCCATAATTCGATTCACTGCTGATAGGCGAATAAAAATTGACCTTATCTAAAAATGGATTAGAATTTATCTGTCGGTCATCTTGCAATTCCATCGTTTCGTAAACACGCACCGGATCATCAGTTTGAATGGAAATCGGACTTGATTGTTCCACCACAGTCTTGACCTTTTTCGTTCTAGGACGTCGTTGAAATGGTGCCAAAGCAAATACATCACTTTCTTCGTAACTACTTGATGGTTGGATCCATAAAGATCGCTCATCTTTTTGCTGGTGATGCTGTTGTTGTTTCCATTTCGGTGCGCCTTCACATTCAGAATCCAGTTCGTCATCTAAGAGCAAAGGTCTATCACCATATTGGTGACCAACGAAAAGCATATCTTCCTCCTGATGATTAACTTTTTCAACATCCATATCTTGTTTTTTAATTTTGGCTTTAACTATTCTACTAGTTGTGTCATCTTCATGTGTGGCCAAACTTTCGCATTCAGCATGATAAGCTGATGATCCACAAGTTCTAATATCACTAATTGTATCATTTTTAATGACTTCCTTGTCTTCTATTTCTCTGAGATCACTGGCCGAGCCAATAGAATCATCCGATTCCATTTCTACACCATCCCGTTTGGACGTAGCCGTTTTCTTACTAATCTTATCTCCGCCTCTCAAGTTTTTGACAATAGGTAATTCAACATTTTTGTAAATGGAATGTATTTTATCTTTGATTTCTGGCAGATTTTTTAATTTAATTTTCTTTTTAGTAGATGTCAGTTCATCATCGCTAGAGCTTTGTGAACTTGTACAATCGTATTTGGACAGAAATACAAGTTTCTCATATTTCGAGCGATCTTCTAGTGGAGCTGTTACGAATGGCGGTGATGTTGCAATGTCTACTTTTGTTTCATCATCTATATCGACTGTAAATTCCTCATCGTCTTCATCACAATCATCATTATCTTCACTACAGTCTTCATCCCCTTCTTCGGGGTAATAAAGGTCATCTTCTGATTCGGTATTACGTAATACAAATACCTCGCCATTATAAGATATAGGATTGGTGCCAGTTGATTGAAGAATAGTTACGTGCCTCGTGTGCTTCTTAAAAGCTAAAATGAAATACGAATGCGTATTACATTTCATTATTTAAAAAAGTTAATAGCTATAATAAATACAGCAATATGTTTACAGTAAATACCAATGTCTGTTACCGAGTAAAAATGTTTAATAAGAAGTTTTAAACGTGGCTTGTTTTATTTATAACTATGCCTATGAGTAAATATTGTTAAATAACCTACAATGAATAACCCTTTTTCCATTAATTAGTTTATTTGCCTGAAAGTACCTCAGTGGGATTGCAACTGTAGTAACAATTTAACCACTGTGCTGAAGTGGTAAATAACGACGTAAATATTCTTCCATTTGATCACAATTAAAAAGATTCCAATTGGAAACCCCAGTCAAGAACCAATCAATTTATACAATTCGAAATTATCAAGTATCTTATTGAGACTGAAAATATTTCTACCTACCTCCACAACAGTGTGTCATTTGATGTATGAAATTTCTACATGTCAGTTGTAATTAGTTTTGGAAAGTGGAAAATAGAGGATATCTCTTAGGCAGTAATAATAATAAAATGGCAAAGCACTTTTTAATTATTTACACTAAACAAATATGCCATACACTATTATATTATAAAGCCACGACACTAAAATAATAAAAAGCACTAAAATGTATTGTTTATCATGTAGATATGATGTGTACTATTTATAACACTGGGAAGTCTACTTTTTTATACTAAATTCACAACGAATCACTATTAAATAATAAAACCAACACCTTTCACATTTAGAACAGCTGTTTTTAGATTAGTAAAGAATTTATTTAAACATATACACAGAAAAGAATAGTTATTAGATACTAGACCAGCGTCAGGATAATAAAAAGAAAATAAATATATACATTACAAATTGAAATAAGTCTTTTTTAATCAAAATCAGGTTTAGTTAAGTCTTTCTATTAAATTGTTATTTATAAAATCGGGAAGGCTAATATTGAAAGGCACTTCAAATTTATCAAAAAATTTGATACGAAATTTTTATCAGCTTTGAATTAATCTTAAACATTATAAAATTATTATTATACTCCGAAAAATGGAGCCTATTTAGCAATTGAATGAATAATTAAATTAATAAACGAAGAATAACTCTAATTTTGTTCCATGGCACTAATTGATAGTTCCCAAATCACTCTCTAATTTGAAAGTTAAAATAAAGTATTACTTTGTAATGCAACTAAGATTGCCAAACAAAAAAATGAATATTGTTTTGCGCTAGACTTAAATCAATTTGAAAATATTTTGATAGGATTTAAGAAAAAAGTTTGTAATTTAACACGAAGCAACTTTATTGCTTAATAAAATTACAATTTGTAATATTAAAGTATAATTATATAAATCGAATATACACGAATCGTAAAGAATTATATATTTAAACATATAATATTGATAAATTTGGTACAGATAGTTGGTATAAATTTTAAAATACAATTGTATTTAATCAATTGAAAATCCTACTAATTTAATTTACTTATTAGTACTTTCTGAGAGAACCCTAATGAGCCAAGAGCTTGAAAATAACATTTGTATCATGTACTTTTATCAATTTATTAGTCAGAGACAACTTATTGACGCAAATCTGACAATTAAAGAGCCCTATGAGTCAATTAAAAGTTAAATCTTTAAACCAAATATACCGCTGAAACAAAAGCGTACCTCAAAAATTACGTTACATTTTAGAAAATCCAATATCGTTAATAAACCTTTGAATTTGTTAATTAATACCTCCCCATAAAAGATATAAATATAGCTATATATTACGAGAATTGTCTTTGCAGTTTTGTGTATCACTGCATAGAGGGCGCATCGATAGAGTAGAATGCAAAAATAAACCTGAACCTTTACATAAAAAGTAAACCTCAATAAAATCTGCAAGTTTCATCAGCTAGGGAAAGTAATTTATTCACAATTAATTATTAAACTTAGTCATAATAAAAATGTAATTGAGCACTCCTATACATTCCGGGGAGGATTACGTCAATTACGCTAAGTTAATTTGTGTGTTTGGTGATGCAGCCAAGATCTGTCGCCAATGCTCCGTTGCTATTATTGCGAATTGTTATGTCGCTATAGTAATCTCAGGAACGATCCTAGGCCTGGTCATCCAAAAACAACTGTTACTCAGGAAGACGTCAATGTCGTACGGCACCTAATAATCGGTAGATATGTGATGTATCGCAATATTGATCTTTGACTATTTCAAACAGCTTCATGTGCGAAAGTTAGTTTTCCGATGGATTCTGAATCTACTGTTTGAAGAGCAAAAAGCGTCTAAAGTCCATTAGAATCCACCCAATCGAATGGATGGATTCTTCTTCTTATAGTTCTAACCTAGATCCGAACGATTTCTCTAAAGTGAAGAATCAAATACGTGGCCAATTTCAATACATAATGATAGAGAAAATGTATTGGACTCAACTCCAACTTTATTAAGACTTGTCAGTTTAATAATTATTGTAGATAAACCACGTATCACATCTTACTGAAATTTTAAACTTTGACATTTATTTTGACAGCTTTTATTGATGCTTTTTATTTCTAACGCGCATTTTTTTCTACTTTTTATTGTTAATTTTCTTTTGAACTACATCTTATAGGAATTTGTAACTGAGGCATGAATTTCCTAATATAAATTTTCATTCATTTTATCATCGTTTTATTTGTTAAATTTATTGTCTAGTGTAGGATATTCAATCTATTAAAATTAGTGTAGAAAATTGAAAATAAAGTTAATAAAATAAAAAGATAAATATTAGTACAAAAAAGCACATTAAGCACTAAAGTAAAGAAGCAAAGCTAGATTTTGTTTTAAGAAATTAGAAAGAAAGTTTCAGAAATTAAACAAAAAAAATATTAAAGCGAAATGAAAAAATTAGTATTCTAAAAACCGCTGTTCTAAATAATAAATTAGTGTAATTCAACAAAAATTTGAAACGACTCATTATTTAAAATAATCTGGTGTGATAGTTGTTAATTAAATGATTTTAATTTTTGTGTGTTATGCGTTTTTAATAAATGGTACCAGTTTCTCATGATTGAAACTGGTTTTTTAATGCACATATTTGAATTTTTATTAAGTATCAGTTATTTGACTAAAATTATTATTATGTATTTACTAACAATTGCAATTTTATCTACAAATACGGATAATATTTTCAAATGCTCGCAATATATGGCAAAGAATAGTAGTATAGTTCATGCGCTCTAAGATCAACACAATGTGAAGTAACGAAATTTCGTCGGGTAGCACCTACATTTATTGTTCGAGGGGAGTACTCTTAAACCTAACTTGATTTTGTGCATAATAGCCATTTGCATACTTTCTTTCGTGTTGTTTATTCGTGTTAATATACTATTAGATTAGAGGTTACGGTTTACAATTTTTTTTATTGTGCATTGTTACAGTTTTGTCATATTATTATTATTATTAGTGTTATATGTTATTTTATTGTTAATATTATTTTATTAGTTTTAGTATTTTAATGTCTTCTAAAAGAATCCGGGGAAATTCCGCACAGCCAAGCAGGTGAAATTATGTGCTAGAATTTATGAATTATGTACGCGGATTAAGTACGCTCAGAAAAATTATGAAGAAAATGCAATTTACGTAAGAGCAAGTAAATGAGCATGTGCGTGATTATTTTAAAGCTTTGTATCATTTAAGATGGAGAAAACCCCAAGATAATAGAAGTGCTCTAATGAAGACTCATGATATTCGTTTAAAACGAATTAATTATTTGAAGCAGCTACAGAAATATAAAGAGGAAGAAAGGCCAATAGTTTATATGCACGAATATTACATCCACTCATCTCATGTGAGTTTAAACAGCTGGAATGATACTTCAAAATTTTATTTAAAAAGACCAGTTTCGAAAGAAAGGTGGCTAACAATGATATATGCAGGTGATCAAAATGCATTTATTCTGAATACATTGACAATGTTTGCATCGCATCGGTGCGTTTCTTATTGCACATATAGATAATTTTAATCTGCACATAGATACTGTCATGATGTTATGAACCACAATAATTTTATGAAATGGATACATAAGCAACAAATTTTTACTTCCACATTTACTTCCACACATGCTGTTTTAGTGGTAGATAATGCATCCTACCATAACGTGAAAATAAACAGGAATACAACCAGCTCTTCGAGGAAAAATGATATGCAACATTGGCTTGCAGAAAGAAATATTCCTTATTATACGTAAACCACAAAGCCTGAGTTATATGATATTATAAAAACTCTCAAAAATAAATCTCCACAATATGTTCTTGCCAACGAATTTGCTAAATTATATTTCAGAGTTCTTTGTTTGCCGCCGTATCATCACAAATTAAATAATTTGGACTAACGTAAAAAAAACTGGATGGTAAGAAGAAATATCACATTTATGCTGCAAGATGGTATAAAACTGGGCGCAGAAAAATTTTAAATGATAAAAGCTGAAGAATGGTATGTTATCCTTGCAATAATATTGTAAAGCAATATATCGCAAAGGAGCATTTATTGAACAAGGCTATTGATCATTTGTATTTTGTAGTCAACACCGTCACACTAGATGAATAGATTTTAAGAATCTAGTGATGATGAAGCAAAAGACAATGAATCGTTAGGAGTTTCTTTATTGATTTTTTAATAAATTTGGTATTGCATTTGTTTACGCACTAAACAGGATCATCTCTGGAGACTACAGGTTCTCCAAACCTGCGTACTCACATATTAATTATTATATTGCAAATGCATTTGAATATTTACATAAAAGTGAATAATGCTAGTTAGTAGATAAAATTATTATCTACTAATAGGAAACATCTAGACTAGAGGATACTATACACGGATCCTATACTCCTGGATGTCTCTAGTAGATATTTTAACATTGTAGCGTTTATTACAATCAACAGGGATAGCTAGAGGATAGGATCCAAGGCTGCTATACTCCTGGAAATCCCTACGCAACATTTATTTAATTTTATGTTAGCTTTCTAATAGATGGAGTTATCTGGAGAATGAACACCACGTTGGTCATACTCCCAAGTAACTCCACGAAGGCATTCATTTTGTTAATGTTGAGAGAACATGATAGGAAGTGTTTACATATAGGGGACATCTGGAGGACGGGTAACCGCGTCAGGTGTGTCCTATCCCAGGTATTCCCAAGCACATTATATATTTTATTTTTTTCATATACCATTTTGTCATATTATTTATTTATTTGAAATGTATTATCTTTTTGCGTGATATAATCTGAAATATAATTTCATAGATGTTCAAAGTTTGAAATTTTATCAAATTAACATTTTTTGCCATATCTAAATATGACCCAATAAATAAAGATGCCCACTTGAGAAATCTGCTAGACGTAACCTAATAATTATCGTATAAACAATCGATTGTATTTAAATGAATTAGAACTAGATCAAAACAGCATATTAGAATCATGAATTAGATCAAAACAGCATATTACATACACGTTTTAGTTGAGTTTTAAATTTCTATAAAAGTACATCTTTTAGCACACGTCAAAAGTCGAATGAGCAAAACATAAATTATTTAATCGATTATGCCAGGAAAAATGCCATACGCACACATTAATAGCATTTGTTTATAATTTTACAAGAATTGAATTTGTATAAAGACTGATAGGATTAATAAATACGAGATTTTTATTTAGAACGTCATAATGCGTGTTTGATTTTATAATACCCCTGTTCTAGTTTAAAAACTCCAAACTATTACCAATACTAATTTAATTATTTACATAGTAAAAAGCTGCTATCATCGAGCCAAGCAAGTAGTAATAGCCAATTAGCTCGAACTTATTCAGCTTTTAATCTAGGAAATAGTGAGTCAAAAGTATTTTTTGGTGTTATTGTGGATGGTTTAAATCTGTCCTTATGGCTAAAATAAAATAAGCATTATGCATGAAGAAAAGAAAATCAATATAAAAATGTTTGTAACAACCTATTGTTACACCATTGGTACGAGCGGTAGTATATTAGTAGGATCAGATTTTAATGGCGTAATATGTTGATCATAGAGCGCATGGACTATAGTTTCAATAAAAAATGGCTGGTAGCTGCAATATCACCTAAGTATGTAAAATTCAACAATAAGAATGGAGTTTCTAAAAATTAAACAACTTTGCTTAATTTTTTAGAACAAACCTTGCATAAACACCTAGGAAGAAGTTTGAACTTATTAAAGAATCCCAGTTAATAAAATGCAATTCTAATCATCTGTTTAATGTATGTAAAGATATATTTATATTGCACTAAAAATAATATTTCTAAAAAAAAAAAATAAAGTAAAAACCTATGATTCGATTAACGAAGTTAAACTGAGCATTGAGACAATTTGCCTATGTTCGGAGCACAAAAGTCCTTAGATGTATAGAGGCACAAACATATAATGAGGATAAAGGATGATGGAACTTGTCTTCAAATAAATAAATCTAACCCAGTTAAAGATTATACTGCCAATCCTCAATCAGTACATATCTAACTTACGCCAAGCC
This sequence comes from Adranes taylori, assembly GCA_009867245.2. Classification (NCBI taxonomy): domain Eukaryota; kingdom Metazoa; phylum Arthropoda; class Insecta; order Coleoptera; family Staphylinidae; genus Adranes; species Adranes taylori. The sequence continues at coordinate 984,099 of WYDF02000005.1, forward strand.
AGGGACGAGACATTATTATTTCTCATTTTTAATATCAAACGAATGTAAACGAATAATGATTAAATATAATTGTAACTAAAATAAAGAAAAAACGATACCATTTGATAAAAACATACACATCATATCACAATGAATGACTATATTAATTAAAATACAACAATAGGAATAAGTAAATAATTGTAGTATATTAAGACAAAGTTTAGCAATTAAAAAAGTGATCTAAAATCGATTTTTATAAGATTATAGAATTCTTATATTTTTATTTTTATAAGGAGAATCATAAGAAAATCTTTTTAAAATAGAATAAATACATACTCTATCCTCTTTAAAACTATCTATTTCATTTTTTACAATATCCTATATATTTTTGACTAGGTATCCTATTATTATTTTGTACCCCTAGAATATTAAGTTTATAAATTGGAATGATTATTTTATAAATAATGATCATTTAATATAAATTTCATTAGATGAGAGTATGTCTTTTATTGAAAAAGCTCTTGGACAAATCAATCAACAGAGATAAATAATCATGTGTGACATGTTTTTAGATGGCTACAAAGCTTCATATGTCTCAAAATAATGAACAGGTTAGTTTCCTTTCATTAAATAATTATCATGTAAGTAATATATCATAATATGGACCTCGCAGAGTTATCTTGTAATCTATGAAACAACTCTCGGTATGCAACTAAGAAAGCTCACTTCTCAGCAAGGTTAGATTATCAGGTTATGATTGTTATAACAATGGCTATCCTTATATTCGTTTATTAGAGTATTATATGCACAAAAACATCGTAAAGTTTCTTTTCATAGAAGTGTTCTGATTCTGCATTAGGAATGTTGTTAAATTATTATGGAATTTATAAGTATTATTGCATGTTTTTAGGAAGTTTGTAGCTAAGAACAAATTATTAAAAAAGCAATTGAGTATCCTAATTAACAATCGGTTGGGAAGAAGACTACAAAGTTGGGTTCAGTATAAAGACAAAATTCCAAAAGTTATACTTGCCAGTTTTAAACTACATCTAAAACGTAGCCACAAAATAAAAGAGGTTTTTAAAACTTAAACCACAGTACACTACATATAACTTTACAAATTCTTAAACAATTAAGCGTCATTTAAATTTGCAGAAAATAATTGATAGTAGCCATAACGAAAAATGAATTAAAACAGAAATATTTAATTCTGTAAAATGTATAAGAATTTTTTTGAATTTATTTCGACTTATAAGTAACTAATTACATTAGATCATGACCTGAAGGGAGGATGGAGGGCGATCCCCTATTTGTAATTCATAACCTGCAGAACTTTTTGTTTTGATAACTTGCGAATAAAATCATCAGGCTTGAGCAAAAATATAGGAACACTATTCAAACTACCAATCTGGCAAATTATCTGTGTCATAAACAGAGCTGAAATGTTCCGCAAATAAATTAACTACATCGTAGTTCCATAAAACTAACAAATCATTATAGTACATTTTATTAGAAATTAAACAATCTCCTGATGTTTTATGGGTAGCAAATGCCTAGAAAGAACCAGAATTTCCATCAGGAATAATTGATGTGAAATTAAATTAATGTTAATCGTTTATTATTAATTCTTAATCAATAAATTAATGTTCTACCTACTGCTGAGTAAGTCTGGATTAAAAAAATAAATGAACAATGTCAGTGATACATTATATACAAGTTGATAAAATAATACAAATTACTGATTGTACAAACCACTTTAAACATTTATAAGCCAATAAAATAAAATAGCAAAAAAATTTTAATTACAAAATAAAATTGAGCATCAAAATGACCAATATTTGTTCATTTCGCCAAACCTTAATCCAACATTAAAATATTTTATAACATATAAACAAAAAAATTAACAAACAATTCCGTAAATATCCGAAACTAAATATTTTGGAAACTTATTATTTTTAAGAAAAGAAAAGAACATTTTCCTGTATTGTTTGTTGTATATTATTATAGAAAATGTTCTTTCATAGTTATTTGTACTGCATTAGTAAATATCTGTACTCCCTTATTATTAATTCCCAAAACAAACTACTAAAAATCAGCTTTGACTAGCTTAGAAGATAAGTTTAGTGAGAAGACAAGTTTAGAGGTATATTTAATGGATACATTATTTTAATTTGTTATCAACATTTCAAAAATATTGTTCTATTTATTATAAAATGCAACAACTTTCATTGTTTCATTTAATAATTATTTAAAGTTTAGATTAATATATTAAATACAATAGACCTGATCATATAATAAATCACTTTCTCGCCTTAAATTAATATCAGTTTAAAAATGTTGATGTATTTATGACATGTTACCTGAATTTATATTTAGTTGTTGTTGTTGTTGAGCGACGCAAGAAGACGATCCAATTTTATCGCTTCCACGTGATTTACTGGGAAGATTGAACGGGGCACAGCCAAACGGATCTTCTGATAACGACATAACCAAACTCTCACGGGATTTAACGCCTTGAATACCTAACAGTTTGAAAGAAAATTATTAACAGAACAGTCTTGAACACAAAGCAATTTAAAAGAAAACACTGAACCGCTACTTCTATAATCTCGCGAAACTCGTGATTTTAGAATAGTATAATTTTTAGAATATTTATAGTAGACAATTATAAATATTTCTTATTTCGGTCAATTTATTAAATGTTCATTAATTTTTAAATTTAAACAGTGAAGTGCTGGAGTAATTTGGAGTATCCATTTAAATGAATTGAAACACAGCATTCCACCTCCAAAACAATTTTATTTCAAAAATTATGAAATATTAGCTATCCGGATTTCGAAGCTCACACTCATTATTTAAGCTTATTTTAAGAAGTTCTTAAATAAATTGAAGTTACATATTAAGATTTCCTCCAATGCTGTATGAAATTTTTGATAAAACTAGCCACCAGTGCTTAGTCAAACTGGACAAAACGGCATTTGACAAAACGGCATAAAATTATTTTGAAGAAAGTCGTTTTTTTCCATTAAAATAAATTATTTATAAAAACTATCCTTAACTCAGGATTACAAAAAATTAAAAATCAATTCTTAACAGAAGTTAAAATAAAATATCTACCACATGATAGTTTTTCGATTTTCGAAAATTTGATTTTAAATTTTACTTTTGGTCTCATCTTAATAACATAATTACTTTTTTGAATATCGTTGTATTGGCCCCGTAATATCTAATGTATAAAATTGTTGTAGACAGGTGACCA
>WYDF02000005.1:994817-1007455 GCA_009867245.2 Adranes taylori
AAATTAATATTCCTATAGATTGAACAAATTTGATCCGTTTAATACCTAGAAATCCATCTATTTTTGTTCATGAAATGAGAGTTGACAATTCGGGATCGTACAAAATACTAAATTTGTGCAAAAAAAAACTAGAAGTTCGTGAAATACAAAAACTTTATTGCCAATATCAGATAAGTCTTTAGGCCTACAGCAAATAGGTTAAATGATTTAAGAGATGTCTTATCGTACATTGACGAACATAGCCGACCCTACGATTTGCAGTTTCTGGATAGCATACCAGTGTCGTCAATAAGCACATGCTCGTAGTGGAACTGAGGATGAAGATGACGAAGAAAAGTAATGCCCCAAAACGTTTCATGTATAATTGTTTGCATTACACCTTTCTTTTGTTTGTTTGAAATATATTTGTTCTTCAATAAAAAAATTTTTCTTTAAAAAGAAAATCCAAAGTCAATTTTTGTCAAAAATTCGGGCTTAAAACGGCCTGTCATTTTTTTTTCGTAAATGACCGTAAAAAGTAAGATTAAGAATTATAACAAACACTAGCGTAATCCTATTCACAGAAAAAAAAATTTAATCAATTTAATCTAAATATGCGTTGAAATTTTGATCAAATACTTTGAACACGATTTACGGAGAACGCATTTTATGACATTGGCCCTTTTAGAGAACCAAGCCACAAAATTTGTAATCCATTTTTTATTTGGTGACATAGAAAATCACATAACGTTATGGAAATTAATTGAAATAAAATCAATTACATTTTTTTTTTATTTGAAATAATTTGATACCCAAGTTGTAACTTTTTCTAATCGATCGATGGCTTAAACCCACGCCGAAATTTTTGATGTTTCTCATTTTGAATTAAGTTTTTACTAGTCGTTACTTACTATACGTAGCAGAGAGTGTATTAGTATGTGTAGTAGAGATTATAAAAGAATTTAGTAAAATAATGAAGTCACAAAATATTTTTGGAAGTACCCGGTACGTCAAGATAAAACGTAAGTTATACTGGTCGTATATCTAGCTCCCTCATACATATAGCTTATATGTTTCGTATTTAATAACGATACCAATCGGGTTTTCAACTCCGAGAACTTTCTGACCATTTCTTGGAAACCAGGCCTGGTCTCTTTAGCTCTTCTTTTTTACTGCAGACGTGGGCATGCATAAGCAATATACAATCTATAGTTGGGTGCATATTATTTATATTCACCGATCTATACATATACAGTATTTATCTATATATGGTTAACATGCATGTATAAAGCACGGTTAACACAAATAAAGCACGGCAGTCGTACGCCAGATGTTAAAACCTGCGTTTGTTTATGATTCGAAAAGAAGATGAATACAAGGGTGGGTGCATGTTTTACGTCTCTCTTCTTCCAATGGGAAAAAATGTTTGAATCTTTTTGCGTAGTAGAACGTATACCTGTTTTATTTATTGATCTTAGTTGATGGTAGTCCCAATTTTGATTTATTTATGATTGTTACGCCAAATTTATGAAATTGCTTCTTTTACAAATTAGGCAGAATTCGTCCAATTTTACGAATCACGTTAGCCGACTAGCTTATTTCACGATTTAGGTGAATAATTTTGTCGATTATACGAACGGAGCAAAACCTCTATGGTTTTTAGGAATTATTACGGAAAGTAATCAGTTGCACTGTAATCTAATTAATTACATGCTAGTTAAGGCCTCAAATTATGTATAAATGAGGCTTTCCTTGAATGCTTCTTTTGGGTTAAGGTAAGGTTCATCTTGAGCCTCGTAAGATGCCAATACGATATCATAAAATTGTTTAATTGAAAGAACATTTTTCAGTGATACATAAGAGCGCCATACCTACTATTTATGCAATATCATATAGCAGTGGTGTACATGAAACATATAATTATGAAACTTGTACCTTTTATTTACTACAAAATATGATATTGAGAGTGTCGTGCTGAGTAAGAATTCAGCATGACACTGCATAGTATATTTTAAATATTACTAACCTGGAGTATATGGGCCCTCAAAAATATCGAATTTTAAGAAATAAAGCTGTGGGCGCTCAAATCGTTTCTTTCGTAAGGCAGATATATGGCGCTATTTTGCATCTGGATCGTCAAAAATTTCTTTAGCACCAACAAAGGCCATCTAAAATTCTTTGTTACTCCTCATTTCTACAAAATAAGTTTCCATTGGGTCAATGAGTCCTACGTTGTGCTTTGAAATACCTAGTTTGCTCTTTTGCAACATATGATTGATTCTGAACAGAATAGTGTCACAACAGAAAACAGCAGAGTTTTTCGCTGTAAGAAAGTTCACCGACTGCAAATCATCGTCGAAAAGTTCACAGACTAGAAAATTTCACCTCCTGATAAATTCACCGCCTGGTTAACTCACCGACTCCCAATTCGCCGAAAGGAAAATTCACCGATTCTACAATAAATTCATCACCGATACTTATTTTATCAAATATGCGGATTTTGAATTAATTTTTCCAAAAATTAAATCGAAAAATTAAAGCGTTGGCCTTTGAAGCGTTGGAACATTCACCGCTTGGTAAATTCACCTCCTGGTAAACTCAGACTCCCAATTCGCCGAAAGGAAAATTCACCGATTCTACAATAAATTCATCACCGATATTTATTTTATCAAATATGCGGATTTTGAATTAATTTTTCCAGAAATTAAATCGAAAAATTAAAGCGTTGTCCTTTGTCCCAATGGAAGATATAGTTAGGGTTACCAACCGTCCTCTTTTTGGGAGGATAATCCTCCTTTTGGTTATAATGTCCTCCCTCTTCCTAAAATTTCCTCCTTTTTCTCATTTACTATTATTTAATTCGTATTTGGACTATTTGGTGTATGGGAATTTTATTAATCTGAATCATAGATGAGTGGACGTTGTGGAAAGGACAGAATCTCGATTTATCGAATAAAATTTATTAATTTATTGCGAAGGCAAAATTGAGCTTTATGTTAATATGTTCCTGTTCGACATAAAGGTCAGTTCTCGTCTCGTTTCAATGCTTCTAACCTAAAAGACGTGAAGTGTAAAGAACATACTGCTAACTGCAGTGCTATTTGTGTTTATTATCGGTAAGTTATTATTTATTATAGTTAGTTTTAGAATACTAAGCACTTAACCCTTGATATGTGATGTGTGGACGATTTAACCGGCTAGTTTGAAGTCGAAAATTCTATTTTCATACATTTGTTATTTATTAAGTTTACAAAAAAGTTATGATTTTTCAGTTATGGAATAATCAGGTGACGAGAATGAGAATGACGAGAAAAGTGACGATGGGGAGAAGAATGATTCAAATTTTCTCCCCAAAAAGAAAATGAAAAGATTATTCATTTTAACTCATCTTGGGAAATGAAACACACGTGGCTGAAGAAACCAGAAAATTCATATGAAGCGTTTTGTAAGATTTGCTCTATTAAATTTTGAATGGCGTATAAAGGGATATTCTGCTTTAACGAAGCATCAAAACCAGGAAAGCCATAAACAAAAATTTAGAGCGATAGCGATTGGTTCCATAAGCTTAATATTGATTTTTTTTTTGTCAAGAAAGATTCCGCTGCGGAATTTCAAGTAATTGCAATAGAAATTTCTCAAGTTTATCATACTGTGAAACCTAATCATCCTATAATGCATTTGACTGTAAAATTAAATTAATAAAAAACCTTCATTGATTCAAAACACTGATTCAGAAAACTATCTTATGGTCGCACAAAGGCTGAAGCAATTGTAGAAGCATTGGAAAAGAATAGCGGCAAAATGTCGTAGACTCCACTAAAAGCTAAAATATTCCCGTCTCGTTATAAACAGATGCCTCAAATAAACAAAAAATAGAACAATGTTTCCCATTTGCATCCAATTCTTCTCTCTTGAAAAGGGTATTGAACATAAACTATTAGGTTTTATAGAAAATGCTGATGAATCAGCGAAAGGAATGTTTAACATGAAAACAAAAACATCGCAAAAGCCAATTGTCATGCACATATTATGCATGATATTTTACGAAAAGCATTAAATGAATTAGACGTTGATGTCGAAAATATTGTTTAAAAAATATATTCTCACATTTCTATATCAGCTAAAAGAAGAAATTTCAATTAAAGTAATTTCAATTAGAAGAAAGGGTTTGCTTAACAATGAAGAAAGTTATTGGCTTTATGTTGTTTAATTGAAAAATGCATTTCTTGAATTTAATTCTATATTAAGGGTTATGAATTGCTTAAATCTGCAAATTGATTTTGACAAATTGTATGATGAATTATTACCAATTCGCAATTGTTTTTCTCAAATTATGTTAACAGACAAATGGAAAGAACAGAAAAACAGTGTACCAAAATGGAAACTTTTATTCTTAAAATAATAGGTTGTGTTGAGCATTCCATCTAGGTGTACAGCAGTTGCCAGACGAAAAACAAAACACAAAGCAGTTGCGAGACGGTCAGTTTTATTTAAATGTTATAAATAGAAGGGTACACAAGTTGCCAGACGAAAATGACTTTCGAAACAGGTTAACAAATGAATATTAATCCACCGGCGGGCGCGGCAAAAAGCCGCATTTTTTTAAATTGTGTTATAATTAAAATGTGGCGAGCCCAATGATACTGCGAATTTATGTATTCTTGTTTTATGTTAATGACGCCGCCTACCGATAAGATTGGTGTAATATGCCATTTCTGTTTAGTTGTTATAAGCGTGAGATCTAAAGCTAGTATAAATAGTGGTGCTCTTGCCGCAGCGCGCCTAGTAGTGTAAGTGATTTTGATGTGTGTGTACTGCAAGGCGCTGTATTGTAAACTTTATTTATTTTCTTTTGATTATTTATTTTGTTGAGTTTATTTATTATAAAATTTTTCATATTATTTTGTATATTATTGTGTATTATTGCATATTAATTTACATGCATGTGTAGGTATACTGTTGTGTATAGTGACACGTATACTTACGTTTAAGAACCCGTATACAAAAATAAATAGCAGAAATTAATTAAATTGTAGATCACGCCAGGGATTAACGCCCGATGAATTAGACAAAGCTGTAGAAGACGTTGTTAGGGAATTAGAGGAAGAAAGAAAAAATGATCAAATGGCCGAACCTTATTTTGAATTTGACAGCGAATTTGATAGCGACAGCCAAATAGAAACAATAATATAAGACTTATACAGCAGCGCATCTGAGCAGTCAGCAGAAGAATTTGATGGGGGTTGATGAAGATGACAAACAAAGTCAACTTGAAGATGATTACCGTTTTCTGATAGGGCGCGATAATGAAACACTTTGGATAAGCAAACTTATTTCAAATGGAAAAAAAAGCGAAGAATATCATAAAAATATTAGCTGGTTCAAAAGCAAGTGCTAGGAATATACATGTAGAAATTACATACATGTAGAAATATACAAAGTATTTAGATTGTTTATTACTGACGAAATAATTGTTGGTGTTGTAACAAATACCAACCCTTATATAGAAAAGAATAGACTGGACGTGAACTATGCAAGAAAGGGAGAGAGAGAGAATGCAAAGATACAAATAAAACTGAAATTAGACCTTTGTCAGGCGCATTGAATTTATCTGGGACAAAAAGAAGTAAGTCATCCCAACTGCTTAGAGCTGTGGGATTCAGATGGTACGGGAATGATTCTTTTGAGGGCTATCTTCAGTTACAAACGTTTTAATTTTTTACTTCGTGTTTTACGATTCGATTGCTTTTTTTCTATGGATAGGGCTTGATAATGCTATTGCTCAGTCAGCTAAACCTGTTATTATATATGCGTTTTAAAAAATATATTATATATATTTTTTAAAAGTAATCAATAAAGCCAAACAAACCCTGATAAATATTGGTCACCCAATACAAATAATCGATCAAATTTTTAAAAAAAGAATACATAAATTTTACAACAAAAATACTCCAGTCGACAAGAAAACAAACAATAAAAAATTTATAGCAGTACCATACGTCGAAAACCTCTCTGAAAATATACATAAATGCTTAGATAAATACAATATAAAAACCTGTCACAAATAATACAATAACCTACAAACACAAAACTAAAAACAAACATTCCTTCACAAAAAAGAACAAATCTCATATACAAAATTACATGTATGCAATACAATGGAGTATACATAGGCACAACAACCCAGTACTTAGAAAACAGAATAAATGGACACTAATATCAGAAAAACGGACTAACTGCACTATAAAACATAAAAACAGCTTAAAGCACAACTTCAACGAAACCAAAATCCTAAGAACTGAATTCAAATACAAAAACAGACTCTTTATTGAAATAATAGAAATAAACAAAGATCCAAATAGTATTAATAATAAATCAGATATACAACAACTATCAAGAATATATAACAACTCATTGACCTAAACCATTACAGAATATCAACAAAGAAAAAATAGAAACATACTAAACGATATATCATCCACCCAGATCAGATACATACAAGATAACCATAAACAAAAAATCAGCTGACATAGTTGATTTAAGCTGACTTTGCTCTATCAATTTCATCAGGTATGTTTTTTTCAAATTTTATTAAATTGGTAACACATAATAGCACATAGTTATATAGATAATGTATTATATCACTTCTATATGTAATTTTAGAAATGAAATAAACTTCCGACGAAGGACCGGATTTCCTCCGAAAACCTTAAAGTAAATTCTTAGTAAATTTATTTTTATTTTAATTAGACCGTATACTCAAGAAACAACAGCTTCCAAATATTAAAACCATAAACTGTCAAGAAAAGATTCACACACTTATGTATATACTTTTTTACTTTAATAAAATGATTAAGAATAGCATATTTACTTTATTTTACTACATAACGTACATTTTCTTTTTTACTTGTAAGCTAGAATCCTGAAGAACCAAATGTGGTGTACATGCCGCTACTGTTCATGTAATACTATTGGGTTAAATTCAGTAATCAAGAGAAATTAAACAACAGCAATCACGTTATGATACGATAAATATTTAACAAACAGCACCTTTTTATTTTGATCACCTTATTATTTATAAAATAAAAAGGTGCTATTTCGTCCAAACATGTTACACACAAATGATGCATTGCATTATTCCAAATGCAATATCAGCGAATAAATAAATATATAACATCTAAATATAAGCAAATACTCATACAAACTGCGTTCAAGAGGTGAATTGTAATAATTAGATTTTCAGAGGCTTATACTGTACTGATTGAGTGTCGGATACGTAACTCGATGCAATGATGTCTTGCGCCTATATTTGGAAAAAGAGAAGGTGCTGATAACGGTTATAATTCTATGCCATAAAAACGTGTCCACTTTGCCTCAATTTTTGAAAAAGTAATTCGGTATAATTTCCTTATCGTTTGCAATTTTCGAAATTAGCCCCTATCTATTAATATTTTAGAGTTTTTAAGAGATGTGGGACATAATATAAATTACTAATTAGGTATTACAATTAGGCTTAACATATAATATAGATATATCACGTTCTGATGTTAACAATCTCTCATACGATCACCGGATTTAGGACATTGGATAAATAAAAATTACGTTTGATGCTTACTAGTTTCGTTGGTTAGATTACAATTTCTTCAGAACGGCTAAAACTTACAACTACATAAAATAACAACCTTATTAGTACACGATAAATTACCTTTAATTGTTACAATTAACAAATCGTTCAAGATGTAAATACATTAATAAAACTATTGTTGATCCACATGAACATTAAAACACAAAACAGTTTAAAATATCAACGTCAAGTCTGGACTTTTCTCAATATTTCATCATAATTCGTCTATCTGCAAAAATGAATTGCAATCCAAAACTAGTAAATAAAACACAAAATTATAAAACTATGTACCTCATCTAAATTTTAAGCACATTGACAAATGATGGATTGTATGATTTATTCCTTGTTTTGTCCCCTCTCTTTCAATTTTGTTATAAATTTGCACATTACTTAATAATTAACCAAAATTAAAATTAAATTTACAGATCTTTTTCAACAATGTTACATTAGTTGTTATCATCCACTATGCCAATTATTATATTAATACATCTATATGAAATCGTTGTAACATTTAATAACTTCAGACATATTCTGAAATTTCTATGTTGTATAAAATTTTAATTATTCCTTCCAGAAGGACTTGAATGACAGTACCAACAACTAACAGAATAAAACGCGCGAGACAAGATGACTGAGTTATCAAACTACACAAAAGCCTCGTTTACAACATAACAAAAAAAAATTCGTTCGATTATATTGTTCATATATATGTGTATAGTTTTTATAGTAAAATCTGTAATTTAATTGAATTTTACCACGGATTTGTTTTTGGGCAAATTAATTCAAAATTCGCACATTTAATAAAATAAGTAATCGACGATCAATTTATTGTAGAATTTTCGGTGAATTTTCTTTTCGACGTATTGGGAGGCGGTGAATTTTCCAGGCGATGAATTTACCGGTCCGTGAACTTTCAAGCCGGTGAATTGTTATCGTTGAACTTTCCATGGATGAATTGCATTCGTTGAACTTTCCGTCTACTGGCTTATTTCAGTGTTTTTGCCAAAGGCATTTGTTCTCGAGACATTCGAAAACTTTCACTTCTCTACCTTGAATCTCAGTGGCGTTATCTAATCAATTTTATTCTCCAAGCGCGTTATTCTCCAAGAGTTTTAGTGTTAAAGAAAACACATGATTCTTTAACACTTGAACACTTCTTGTACTATACTAAAGAAATTTTAATCTTCATGCAAATTATTTATTCTACTTTGCACTCCAGCATGTTTTCCTTTCATATTAGCTCCATTATCGCATCCTTGCCGGCGCATCGTATACAAAGACAGCTTTAAATATTCTATTTTGTTTAAATATGTTTCAGTAAGAGCCGTGCCAGTTGAACATTTAACTGGGACGAAACACAAAAAGTGCATTTGGATGTAAGGTACTTTCCCTGCTGTACAAGTGAGATACCGCACAATGTATGGCTATATTTAGCTAACCTCAAGGTTACAATAAAAAATAATGAATTCATATGTCCCTTCTTTTGATGAAACAAACGATTCGTTACCATTGTCTCTTTGATACAATTTGTTCATTTCTGAGGCGCGAAATTCTATCATATCCATTGTGCACTTGAATCCTTCTTTTCATCGTTCGTCTATGATTCCTTAGTCTGATAGACTGTTTTGATAGACTGTTTTCTTGATCGGTTGTGTATCTTCTCCGGATTATTGCACTCAGCCCATAATCCCACATTAAAAGAGTCTCATGTGTTCAATGGAGTCTTCATGTTCAGACAATATCTCAGACATATGTCTCCAATCACAGTTACCAGATTCTGAAAATAAATTTGTTCTACTATTACCAAAAAGGCGGCAGTAACACTTCTAACAGGAGAAAATATTAAAAAAATGGTATTCATTTACGCCCAGTAAAGGATCCTTCGATACACAAAATTTAAAAAAAGATTGGAAGGAGTTTTGACAAAGTATACCGCAGCATTTTATTAAGCGCAACAGCTCGTATACATGTTAAATTATCAATTTATCAAGTTTTTTTAGGTAAAATCTAGAATGTTTTAAAAATACTATACAACAAAATGTGTTTGAATGTTTTATTTTTAATAGCGCCTGAGATATTGTTAAAAGGTTTTTAAACTTTAAATGTGGCTACAGCACATTCTATTAAAAATGTTGCAACGGGACTGATTCCGTTTGATGCATATTATATTGTGTTATGTGTGTGCATAATTTCAGATTCCTGGCTTAAATACTGAAACTATACCTTTCATGTATAGTAAACTCTTTTTTATCAACGAGTGGATGATCTGCGCGTCTCGCGGAAAGAAATTTAAAAAATTACCTCGTCAAGCAGCGAGACACAAGAGTAGTAAGAAGAGTATAACAACTATGTCGTGCAGCAACGCTACATGTGGTCATAAACTTAGACTTCTTGTCATTGGAAAGTCTAAGAAACGAAGGTCATTTCGACGAGAAGTCGACGAAGAGAACATTACAGTGGCTGTAACAGTGAGAGTGGCTGAACTCTGATGCTACCAACCCGGAATTCGCACGCTTGTTGGACGAAGAAATGACAAACAAAAACCGGGGAATAACCGAAGAGCAAAGTGAAAATGATACACGAAGTGTGTTTGCCAGACGTCGACGGACTGCTACAATATCACAAATAAAGAAAAAGTGTTTCCTAAGCAAGAAACAAAAGCAAATGACTGATTTTTTTAATCGTGACTAGAGACAATTGTGTTGTTTTTGCTTTATTTGTTGTACCTACAATATCGCTCATAATGTGGCTACGCCGTAAATCAAATTTTGTTTATTGTATGTAGGTTATATAGTAAAATATATGCATTTTTACTGTACTGTAAACATTTTCAAGGATTATATTTTGATTTAGTCTACAATGCGGTCAAATTTTTAAGCTGGAAAAATGTTTTTGTTTTTTCCCCTATTTTCAGCCATTTAGCATATCATCCGCGATTTTCGCTATCTGCGGCAGTCGTGCTACCCAATTTCATGTATAATCGGGAGTTTAGTGTATGTGTATATACTATATGCACACATTGTATACGATAGATAAAATAGCATGTACAAAATCTGAACTGTTTTATGTACAATCACTTAGAATTTAAAAATGACTCACAATGATACCGAACTTGAAAAGGGTCTTTTATTTCTCTATTCAATATGATAGTTCTTTGCGTGATAAATCTGTCTACAAAGCAACTTTTGTTACGGCAGTTGATTTGTGCGGGTGAAATCGTTGCACTTGTCAGCATATGCTGAACCTGTCCATTGTATTTTATTTTGAAATATGGTTTAAAATCTTCAAGCCAAACAAAATTTATACCTGTTAGTGCTCTAAAACAAAGACTTATAATTCAATTTTATCATTTGAATATTTATTTTCTTTCTATAAGAATTGCTTTCGAATTTACTTTCTATAAGAATTTAAAATAAAGCATTAATGAATACATTACATTGATATCGAATTTTCATATCCCATTAATTCAATTGATTAATGAATACAATGAGTAATCCTCTAATGTAATATAAACTGACTAATCAAATCTAATTCAATTTATCAAATATAATTTAACAAAACAACAAACCAATGTAATAACGATTAATTAACAATATTAATATTATAAAAATTTAATAGGCTTAAATTAAAAGCTCATACCCCGCGAAAATTCTCAAACTTCTCAAACCTTTCAATACGAAATTATTATAAAGGCATATGCCGACGCGTATGGGAAAATTTCCTCAATAGTTCCGGGGTTCACGTGCGAAATAGATTATACCCACCGCGCTATTTTACGTTTCGCCGCTTACTGTGCGAGATTTGTCGGTGTTCTTTGCGATACAGGTGTATGTATATGTTTATACCGTTAGCTTAATAATTCTGCATGATATTTCTTTTCCGAAAGCGATTTATTATTATTAGTTTCTAACTGAAAATTTTGGAACGTTCAGTTCCACCACTCATTTTTAAATAAGTCGTTAAGCTTTTCATTCTTTTGTGATTTCGGCTGACCACTGATTGGTTATTAGTTCAACACATTTTAGCAGAAGGCGTTTTCAATGCAATACCACCCCGTTTATGCAAACCACCTGTTGTTTTCGTCAACAAAATAATGCACCTTTGATCCTTTGAAATATTAACGGACCACAGAATTTTTTTTTCTATTAGGCGAAATTCGAATCTACCTGAAATTTTCTAACAGAAATTTCCTTCAGGCCACGCCTATCGCGCAGCCGGAATCACGCAAAGTCCAGCCACCCATTGGAAGCTACTCCATAGAATTCCATATAAAATCTATTTGGGAATTGTGCTCTTCGGATGTGAAGTGAGAAGTTTGCTTTATTCGAAGACATAATTAACAATAAAATGACCATATCTATCTTACGCCTAGCGAGCGCTTATCTCAACCGGCAGAATGATTTGTTCAAAAGTAGCGTAAAGCCAATATTAATTTAATCATCATTCTTAAATCAACAAACAAAAATTAAATCTACAACAAATATCTACGAACAAATTACAAACATCAAACTTAAATAACGCACCCTATGCATCTGCAGTATCTTATACTGAACTTCTCGATTTCTTTTTATTTACATTTACAACCCTTCCCCTGTCGACCGACACTTCAATGGAACCAGGAGGAAGCCGCTGCCAATCATCAAACCAAGCAGAGAGAGCATTTTTTACCAACCACCGGAACGCATATCTCTTCGACAACGATTAAGATCCATTAAGCAACATCCACTCACATCACGAAACTACGTATTTCCATCTTCGATCCTATTCAATTGCTGGCCGACTACATGCTCACATTCGTCAATAATAAAGCCGACGTTTCAATAATCACACCAACATCAACCTCCGAAATGCGAGCGTTGGCGTATCGTAAGCAAAGTTTCAATCATATACACTCTCAGGGAAGAACAACATATAATAACAAAAATCAAATTATATCTAGTTCGATACTTTTTATCATTATATTTTGTTAATGGGATATGGTACTGAATTATCCTAAATATTTGTTGAATTATAATTAGCTGCGCATTACAATGTC
>WYDF02000005.1:1027461-1048934 GCA_009867245.2 Adranes taylori
CACAAAATAGATCAAACCTTATTTACAAAATTCCATGTCAAAACTGTACAGGAACTTATATAGGTACGACAGGACAAAACTTAGGAAACAGATTAAATGGACACAAATATCAAAAAAATAGCAATACACCACTACAAAAACATGAAAAAAACACAGGACATAAATTTAATTACAAAAATACAGAGATATTAAGAACCAAACACAATTATAAAAATAGATTATTCCTTAAAATGATAGAAATAAACAGAGACAAAAACAGTATAAACAATAACACAGATATTCAACACTTACCTAAAATTTACAACAATATTTTACATATTAATAAAAAAGACATTAATACACATTAATTTAATAAAAAAAAACAAAAAAACCATTTTCATAGAAAAAAGCAATAAATTACAAGTAAAAAATATAAATACAAACATAAATTTAAAAAATTTATATAATAAAAAACAGCTTCGAAAACAAAGTTTAAACAATTGTCCGTAGAATCCGTTGGATCCATCAAGAACACAATCCGTAGAATTTGTCAAAAAACTGTCATACAGCTGTTGATTGAAAGTATTTATGTATTATATTTTACGTTTTTACAAATTCAAACCTGCATTCTCGGGTTAAAAATAGTGATCTGGCTGACAGAATAAATCCGAATGAACCATATTATAAGAAATTAGAATCTTACTGCAGTATTGGAGCCCTACACTTTTAACTATTAAAATTTTGGCATTCCAGAAAAATTCCATCTATCAAAAACTTTTTTTTATAATGTGCGTCTTTAAAGTCCTTTTCGAGGAGACAATTAATAACCTTTTCATCGTAATTATCTCGTCCGAATCTTGCCAACTGTAATGGGACCTTGGAGTGAGGACCACTTCTAAGAACTAGAACAATGTCTGGTCATATCAAGATAATTCATCAGAAATATAGCATTGTCATTTCATTCATATTCTGTAACATAATCCAATTTTCCAAGCCACGTGCAATTATATCAAAATACACCTACCCATTTTAAATGGGTTTCTAGGAGCAATAATTTATGAACTGTTTATTGTTTATTAGCGATATTTTATTAAGTTGCATAAATTATTCTTATAAATAAAACCTCATTATGTTTATATTAGTTTAATTAAGAGAGAAGGATATAATAATGCATATAATAAAGTAGTGAATAATAGTGCATTTAAGTAAAATTTTGCAATTTAAATCAGTTTTTGCTATTCATATATTAGAATTATGCTAATAAAATTGTCGGAAAAATTAAATTACAATTCGACCTTGCCTCAAGATCAATTAGCACGGTGTGTGTACTTTCCTGTTTGCTCAAGACTATATATGTAATATAATACTTAAAATAGTAGTGAGAAAAATTGTAATATTGAGTTAATCCATAACAATTTAAATTATTTAATAATTCACAATAATAATTATATGATCTATTAAAATATAGGTACGCTCGAAAATTTATGACCATATGCATTTAAAATGCAATTTATGAAAAGAATGTATGAAATTTATGCTTATAATTCAATGACCAGAGAGGGGGGGGGGGGGGGAAGGGGTTTATGTGACAATTTATGTGAAATTTTTATGTTTATTGTAAAAACCGCTAAAGATGATAGGTGGTATAGGGACATTACATATGGATTGACAATAAAATTAATTCTACATCACTTGCTGTAAAAATATACAGTATGGTCCATTTAAGAAAATGGAGAAAAATCACTTCAAAGTCGGCAAAGTTGATATTTTTATACTGGCCACTCTGTATATCTGATAATGAAAACAAGGTACAGGTATTATTTTCTGACCTTAACCAATCGGTACAGCAAAGTTTACGTATAAGTCTCGCGTTTTGAAACAGCGAGTTTTTAATTTACAATATGAAATTCACAATTTTTTGACAAAAACCATTGTAACTTGAGAACCGCTGAGCAGATTACTTTGATACTTCTATAAATGTTAGAGGATAGCCAAGAGTTTTAAATAAAATTAAAATATATAGAGTATTCCATTTAAAAAAAATAAACTTTTTCATGTAACACTTTTTGAAAATATTTAAAAAAATACTCATTTGGCAGCATAACACATCCCCAAAATTTCAAATTGTTACCAATCATAGACACCAAGTTATTAGAAACGGACGTACTATTGCCCCACCCTGTATAGCTCGCTCGAGAAAGTTGAGAATAAAATTTATCAAGTTTTATATACAATGGCCAAGTTTATAGTAATGTCAAAAGTTGAGGAACTCTTTCACTTTCTCATATCCCGTACAAAGCTGGAAACTTCAACGGATAGAGGAAGAATTCCTATACTCCATCATCATATTTGCTATCTTTCGAATTGATACTGAGGGTCCCAAATGGGGTTCGATATGTAAGACATATGACAATTGCACAATTTTGCCTGATTGTTTTTGTTTTTCAACTATACGGAAAGATAGGTAGTGCCGGTGAGTACTAATGTTGGAAAGGCCCATTTATGCCCGTTCAAGAAAGTTATGAACGAAAATTTTACGATTTATAATTATTTAGTTTTGATTTTTTTACATACATTAGGCAAAAATTCTGTTTACATTTCTGTTTATTGAACGAAAAGAAATAGGTAAAAAGTACCAGAGTTTACAATTAAAACTAAATCAGGACTATCTTTTGACATACATAGAAATTTTGAAGAAAATCCAGATTTTCTTTGACACTATGAAAAACTGGAGAGACTTTTCGAGCGGATGACAGCTCCCCCAACAATGTTAAAAATATGACCTTTTCGAAATTAGAAAAATGATGAAATTATCTAGAAGATTTATATCGACCATTTTTTCGAAAAAACTATTTCCAAAAAAATCGAAAAAATATTTGATTCTGAAATTGTCAATTTTCTATCAATCTCTGTGGTTTTTGCCATACGATTCGTGTTTCCTTGAAAAAATTGCTAAAATACTCGAAATTACGAGTATTTGAAAATTTGAGCCATAAAAATGAATGCAAAATGTAATACGGTAAATACTCCCAAATAATTCAACGAGAGCATTTATATGTATTTGTTGTTAAAATATAGGGAATAGCTGGAGGATGAGATCCGCGTCAAATGTTTCCGATTATCCCGATTATCAAATATTTATATTATTTCATGTATCGTATGTGCATCATATATATATATATTATTTAATTGATATTAGTCAAAATTCCATACTAATTCCATATACTTAAAATTTCACATATATGGATTGACATTATTTAAAAATTTAATTTAAACTTCCATAAATAAAGATATCCTCTTAAAACCACTTAACACAAACATAATACATATCGATTGCATGGTTCTATGTTAGCATGTTCTTACTTTGCAATTTTTATTATACAACGTTCATCTTTGAATTAAAACTATCACGAGTCAACAAACGGCATCAGCAAAACAATTACTTAATGTTTTGAAGATCTAAATGCATAAGCAAATAGACATACGATTTTATTGTAGATTTAAGATATAAGGACTGATATAATATTAAATAAATGAGACTTTTACTTAGACATCACGCTGCGTGTTTCATTCTTGATCACCCGCTGTTCTAGAATTAAGGCATCCCAAATATTTGCCAGAATTTTATTTTTAATTAAATATGGTATTAAAAAACAAAGCTGCCATCATCTAACCAGCAAGTATAATTAAAGCCCTTACAAAGCTCATACTTGTTCAGCCGGCTTAATCTAGTTTAAGTTAACACTTTTTGAAACAACTTCGACGAAAATAAAAAACTTGATGAGCGCGAGTGGAGATTTATCCACGAAGGAAAAACTTGATGAACGCGGGAAGATCATTGCGAGTTGTTCTAATAAATTATTAATATAATATTTTACGAAACATTTCCACGAAAGTAAATTTGATTAGCGGAAAAGAGGCACAGCATGTCTCAAATACAAAATCATTCGTACAGCAGATCTAGCCAGATAACGTTTCTGACATAAACACAAAAATTGTAAACTAGTGGCCGTGGAAAGATCGGCACTATAATCATCATAGTGCTTATCCTCCAGATAACTCCACCGGTTTAAAAGCCAATATAGATGTATTAAAACATTATTTAGAGATATCTGGGAGTATAGGGCCGTAGCGCCCTCTGTTAGCATTAGCAATATGCTATATCATACAAATGAAATATAATTCTGTGAAATGCTAATAAAACATAAGAGCAAACAATATCTTCGTGTCTACAGATTTGAAGAACCTGTAGTCTCCAGACATTACCCTGTTTACTCGTAAACAGTGAGAGATGCGGAAACCACAAATGTTGTTAATATTTTTTTTTATAGAATGAATTGTACAGCAGTAATCAATTAGGTAATGAACTATATAATGACCTAAGATGTTTTCTTTACCTTGTATAGTTACTTTTAATATAATACAGAAATAAAACGATACGATTCGGTACTGAACGGTAGACCAAATACTGATCGAGGCGCATTCAACCACAAGCCAACCATGTACTCGTATAAATGCAGAAATATTTAAGTCTATTAAAATACGAATGGTACATTCGCTTAGCGGCATCTCGGAGCTTGTAATCTGGGCGTAAACGTATAATACAATATTTAGATGACAGAGTTCTCCTACATTGTACTTATTCTTGTTCTTCCACAAGCCCTAAACGTGAAGATGAATATATTGAAGGAAGATTTACGTTCGTTGTACTTTTATAAGTTTAAAGAAATTATTTCCAATGTTGCTTAGCTAATTTTTTTCTATCAACTAATTAACATCAATGTCATATTACAATAGAAATGTTTTATAAAATGGAAGAAAAGATAGGAGTTACAGAAATAGTAAATCATAAAATTGTACTTGAAAAACGGTCTGGTTTATACATGATCATAATCAGATCATAAAATTAAAATAAGATATGTACAAACTAGCATAAATATTAGCTAGCATGTGTTGCAAACAAAGTTAAGCTTTAAGAACTATGTCATGTGACACGCGGAACACAAAGGTGGAAAAGTATATTCAAAGCAGGATAAGAGGTAAGTTCACCTCAATTATATTTAAAAAACTTAAAACTATTTCTTGAAAACATTACTTACATGTATTATTTAGTCACAACATATTTTCCGCACCTTCTTCTTGTAAAACCTTACCAAGTGTGAGGATTGTAAGTGTTTTTTTCACCTTGTTGGCTCAGTGATAAATCCAAGGGAGTGCCCGGAGAGGAGGTGCCCGGAGAGGGGGGGCTCCGGGTTATAAAATGTCTTCCCCGGAGTTAATCTATGAAATGTAGTTTATGTGTGGCCCGACAACACTATCTTTTAATTTAAAAAATGTGGAAATGGGTCGACCTTAAAAAAGGTCATCAAATTGTATGTGTGAGCCGACATGTGCTTTTTATTTTAAAAATGTGGAAAAGGTACCTAAAAATAGCTCATCAAAACCTAAAATGAAATGAGGTGTTCATTTTTTCGGCAATATGTACTCACGCAATTTATTTAATAAATTCTGGACATTTAGCGTTCCGCGCGACACTTGCGTTAGCGGGGCAACCTACACATCACCCTCGGTGTATGTAGTTCCAGCTTCCCATTTGCTTGGCGGCCGCTCGATTCCATGGGCAAAGAAGTTGCTGTTCTTACAAGCAATCCACTATTTGTTGGCGGCCCACCAAGTCATCCAAGTCGTTATAAACTTTGTTCGCGAGCCAATTTTTGAACGAACGATTGACATGATAGTTCGTACGAAGAATATGGCGGATGAGAAAGCAATGTACAGCCTTTATTGGCGATAGATTTGACGACACGATGCTCAACATGTGAACGCGCATTATTGTGGTGGAAGATGATATGGTTCTTTTTGTGACATTTTTTCGTCTCGATTGCATGAATACGGTCAACTGATGCCAGATAGATGTTGCTACTGGTATTTAATTACCGCTTGCCGTTTTTCTTCGGAATCCGTCACTGCTGACGCTCATCGTCGTCAGTATAACAAATTCAGTTTGAGATGATTTCAGAGTGGATGATTCCGCTTCTGTTCACATTGCGTTCTTACACTGGACGCCTTTCATCATTCCTTTGTGTGAAACACCTGTCAAAACGCAAACCATCTTTTGACGTTTTTGAAGGGAAACCACGATTCATCCTCAGTAACGCGATGCCTTAGGAACGGAGTTTGCTCGTTTCCCTGCAGCAGTGCGGCCAAAATTCTGACCCTTGTGGCTTTGTTGTTGTCGTCGGAGAATGTGTGTGGGACTCATCTAGCCAATTGGAACGATGGTCAAATGCTCCACATTGTAGTCTTTGGCCAACATCTTCGTTATCAAGCTTTCGCGATTGTCAAAAGTGCCTGGTCGTCGAAATGTGATGGTCAGCTTCTTCCTTCCTCATCTGTGGCCCGATTTGTCGACCTCCTGAACCATCTTCAATTTCTGGAACTATCTTTGACTTTAAACTTCTTGAATCGTCTTTCAACTTGGTTTTTGCTGATTGTTCCTTCCCCAAGAAGTGTGTTGAGATCGCGAAATGACTGTACTGCATTCCTTTCTTGAAGTGATAATATCGCGAATATGAATATGATTTTCGATATGCATTTTCACTAATTGAAAACAGATTATTAAGATGAAAAAAAAAATTAATGGTAATTCTTGAAGTCGCGAAAAATAGTCGCACCGACCCAATAACTACGAATTAGGAACTTTTAACTTGAACAAGTATGAGCTTAGTGATGCTATAATTTATACTTGCTGGCTGGAGGAGAGCAGGTTTTAAAATACCATAATTGAGCAAATTAATATTGGCAATGTAGTTGCGTACTTTAATTTAGAACGGTCTCTGCATTTTGCTAAGATCTTTAACCAGTTGTATTAATTAATTGTTTTGTTTTGCTTATGCTATAAGTGCTAATTTACAAAAATGGACTTGTATAGTAATATAAAAGTGCAATCTCAAACTTTAATGTAATAATTTATATTGACATATTAAACATGTGAACTCGTAATCTAATATTCTGGTTACATCATTTAAATGCAACGATTGTTTTAAAAAGTATTTTATAATAATTTGCTTGCATCTAGAAGATTAAAATTTTGTTAAGAGGGCATCTTTATTTCATGGGAATTTGAATTAAACATAAATAATTTTCAATATAATTTGGGATATAAGAAATTATACTTTGAAATATAATATCAATCATGAAAATATAATACATTTTAAATAAGTCAAAAATATATATTATGACATATGGTACATGAAATAATATAATATTTTCGTTGGAAGTATCAGACACACTTAACGTGGTTCCCATTCTTCAGATAACCCCATATACTTTGACACTTTGTATCATCTACTATTAACAATACATACATGCTTTTGTGGAATTATCTGGGAATATAATTATCGAATAATTTATTTCGCAAATGCATAGGAATCACTAAATAAAAATCAAAAGGTCCTCCAAACATGTGATCTTCACATTCTTATAACAACTTTACGTTTACGAGATGAATATCATCCGTGCTGATAGACAGAAGAGGAATATGCTACACCTACTATTAGCGGCGAAAGGATTTTTGCGCTGTGGCGAAAATGCATCAACAAAACAATTTTTATTTTATTTTGTTTAGCATTTGCACTGTTGTCGCATACGGAGTTGTTAGATTATATCGTTTTAATATTTTAATTATGAGTAAAACACAATTGATTATGTTGTGTCATTGTAATATTTAATTAAGTTGTAATTTTAAATATTTTTATCCATAACATTTTAATTATATGATTATTATCTAAGTACAAAACTATTCAGATCTCTTTCACACCTTACACAACCATGAACTATGTTGGTTTAAGTTTATTGTTTGACTCGATGATGGCAGCTTTAAAACTACTGTAACTAATTAAATTAATCTTGGTAGCCAAGTAGAGTAATTCATCTAGAATGAGGGTGCTATGAAAATCAAATAGCTTAAAGTTCTGAATAAAAATCTCAAATTTGTTAATAATTGATCTTTTTGTAAAATTTTCTTTGATTCTTTGATTTCATCTTTTTAATTGTATCTTGATCATTTATGATTTCGTCTAATTGGACCATATTAATTCCTTTTAAGCAGTCATCTAAGTGCTCAAAACTTTCTAAAACCCGATTTCTTGATAAAGTGTTTGCCTCAACATTATCTCTGCCCTCTTTCTGCCCTCTTTGCCCCTGACAGCCTCAAACCACAACTGTCAAATATACGTCACAAAGAAATTACATTCAGTTCGAAAATGAGCCTACGCTCGAAACTCGAGTCAGTGGAACTTACTGATATACAGGGTTATTCAAAAAGATGAACCCAATTTAATTAATTTGTATTTCACGAAATATAAATTGCATATTAACAATCTACATACCGAAGGAAAGAGGAAATTCCAAAGTTTTGCTTACCACAGCTAGAGCGGTGATAGTTGCGTAGACGGCCGCTAGGGTACTCGCGATAATAGGCAAACATGTCTATTGTGTCACTGTCACTGTCAATTGTGAGTAAGATGGCTTCTATGTGCTTCTAGATGACAGACAGTGCAGCGGGCACTTCGTCTTCGATTCTGCATTGAACCATCAACTAGGAAAAGCATAAAGCATTGGTTTAAGCAATTTCAACAAACAGGATGTCTCTGCAAAGGAAAAATCCCGGGCCGACCGCGTGTGTCAGATAATGATGTCCGACGAATAGAAGACAGTTTTGTTCGTAATCCAAGAAAGTCAACCAATAGAGCTAGTACAGAACTAAGAATACCCCAACCAACTGTATTGCGAGTTTTGAGACTGCGTTGTTTGCTTTACAAACCCTACTGCTTACAACTTGTGCAGGCTCTCCTTGAGAATGACAAAGAAAATCGTGATGATATACTAGAAATGATGGAGGATGACGCGTTTCTACCGCGCTTAATTTTTAACGATGGAGCTACGTTCCATCTTAGTGGAGAGGTGAATAGACACAATATTCGCATATGGGGCCTGCAAAATTCTCGTACAACATTGCAACATGAGACAGACTCCGTGAAACTAAACGTCTTATCACGTGCAAAAGTTTATGGACTATTCATTTTTGCGGAAAACACTGTAAGTGGAAGAACGTACTTTGACACTTTGGAACAATCGAGTTTTCCTCAACTTAGCGAAGATTCACAATACTTCCTTTTCCAACAGGATGGACCTCCGCACCATTGGCACTGTGATGTCACAGAATTTTTAAATCAATCCCTTCCTCATCGATGGATAGGTTGCATGGGATATGTAGACCTTGCTCTACACTTCTGGCCACTGAGATCTCCTGATCTCACGCCATGTGAATTTTTCCTGTGGGTCTATGTTAAGGATGTTATGTTTACGTCCCACCTCTACCAAAAACTCTGGCCGACCTGCGGAATGGTATCACTGCTGCGGTGAACTCAGTAACACAAGACACGCTTTCTCGTGTGTGGGACGAGTTTAGCTACTACCTCTTAGATGTTTGTCATGCAGTAAAGGAAGGGGGACACATTGAAGATTTATTACCTTTGTTAAAAAAATTTGAAACTTCCTCTTCATTAGTATGTAGGTTCATGTCCAATTTATACTTCATTAAATACAATTTAATTAAATTGGGTTCATTTTCTTGAATAACCCTGTATATATATATTTTATTCCAGAACTTCATTCTAAGAGAATTTTCAATGTATTTTTTAATTTAATTCTAGCAATGTTAAATGATTTTTTATTTTATTTCAGATGTACTTGTGATGAAGGCTATACGGGAAAAAATTGTGAGAACGAGTATATTCCTTGTAAGCCTAGTCCATGCGAAAACGGCGGCGTTTGTAGGCAAAGGGATAAGCATACGTACACCTGTGATTGTCCTTTCGGTAAGTCTCATTTTATATTTTTAGAAGCTAGATTAAGTTAGATAAGTTGTGACAAATATCAGCTCTTTCGTTATTAATAAATTAAGTCCTGTCCTTATTTCTATTCTATTCTATGCATTTGTTCTTCTCTTACCTTAGGCCAAAATATCTTTTAAAGTAATCCAGTGGCCTAAGAAGAATAGTGTTTTATTTGTGGTACCAAAATCTTAAATTATTAAAACATCGATTACTTTTGATTTGATGCGTGGCCAATCACATCGTGGTCGACTCCATCAAATAATTCTCAACTCTCACAAAAACTTCTTTCTGTGTGTTGGGTTTTAGTGTCATGTTTTTCACTCGTAGGTTAGAACTGGACAATTGTTAAACATTTCAGCTTATAAATTGACGTAAAATCTTACAACTGCCGTTTAAAGGATATTGTAACGAGGCAATTTGTCATCGTTCCTAATTAATTTGATGTTATAAAGATTGAGCATTAGATGCTCATAAATAGTGTAAATACTTCAAGATAATTCGAGACGGTAAAATGTTTAGCGGTGTAAATAAGATTTAAAGAGATGGACGGTCATTAGGCGAAATAACCGTAGATCCGTTTTATGATCAAAACACAGAAAGAAATATTGGTTATTAATTGTACCCTTTGATATTTAATTTTGCCTTAAATAAACTTTTTACATAAGAGCATAATTGATGTAACAAATAGAGTGGGAACAGGTACAACGCTCTTTTCTTCGGATATGCGAACGAAACGATCCGATTAATCGATGATACATGAACGTGCACAGCGTGGATTTGAGTTAGTATAAGTGCAATAATCACCTTTGATTTCTTGACCTCAATTATTTTTGAACGTTAATTAGTTACGAATTAATCATGACTGAAAATATGCATATGCTAGACAGTCGAATTAGAAGGGAGACCAAAAAGGAATAGAAACGGAATAGAAGCTGGTGGAAAAAAACACTAAGATTTGGGCGTCCGCCGCCGAAGGCTTTGCCCGTTAGTTCAGTGAAAATATAATTATGAATTAATTCCGATTAAAATAATAATTAAATAAAAATAAAGTCATGAATAAATCAGAGTGTCGGTTTTAGTAACGGGTGAGTATTAAATAATTAAGCATGAGACATACCAATATTTTGTCATCAATATTTTGTGAGAATGAATGAAATAAAGATTTTTAATATGAAATCGTCAAATATAATACCGTATAAATGTAGTCAGTATTTTGGTAATAAATTAGATAATTTTTACGAATACATAACTTGAAATTATTTAGAACGTGACGTCGGAGAGTGACCCTCTCCTCTAAAATTAAATATGATAATATCTACGCCAGTTTTAAATGTGTTCATTTCATTGTGAGCGCAGCTGTTTAAACGCTGCTTTTACCAACTTAAAGAGAATGCTGAAGAGGTGACTAGACCACAATAGAATTTTTTTTAAACATACATCAAGATTGCCCTACATTAAGATAATATTAGTTGACATCAATTAATTGTCACAAATGTTGATCTGATTGTTTGTCTTTTATTTCTGAAATGAATTAATTTATTTATTTAAATAGCAGATTATAAAATCCTATTAGAAAGGATTCTTAACCATTTACGATTAGACAATAAAAAATTATTTCTGTTATGACTTTAAGAAGTACTTTTTCATTCAAGTTTTATGATATATCGAATATGGGCTACAGTTTAAATATCAGGGCTATAAATTATTTTTTTTTGTTTGATTTATTGCACATAAAAGCTTGTAATATTTTATTATCCCTAGAACTTTAATGGGCAATTACTTAATCCTTTTCATTGCTATTTTAGCGTCAATTAATGAAGTATTATTCATTCTTAAAATTTGTATTAGATTATTTTATTGATTTAGTATTTAGATTTTAAGAAAATATGCTATTTGCCAGGTATAAAAGTTTTTCTATTTTGATTATAACGCGTAAAATAAACGTTTAGTGTATATGGAATAAAAGATATTATTTTAATAAGTAAGTTATACATCTGTTTATGAAATATTGTTTGCAATAAACCATATATCCATGTGAAACTCTTAATATTTGTATTAAATTATACTATAATCAATTGATCATAATATTTTATACTTAAAATAAAACGTCGTGTAGAATAACTAGAATTGGACATAATTAAATCTTTCTTGACTGAGCGCGAATTATAAAATTGTCGCATAGTGCAATTGCGAGATGATAATAAATTTAATCCTTTAGAGTTAATATACTTTATATCATACTTGTTCATACTATACTTCGTATCATACGCAACAACAATTCAATAAAAATAATCGCGTTCATACATCACCAAACTGAACCCTAACACAATTATAGAATTAGTGTAATTACATTACAGCAGCTGTCACGAACTTAAATTATAATTTATTTTTATAGTTGACGCACTGTGATCTTATTTGTTCATTTAGATTTATTTTAAATAACCTTGATAAATAAATTTTATTCATAAAAATCATGCATAAAAGAATTATTTGATTTATTCTCAAAAGTGCTAAATACTACTAAGTCTCATGCCTAATTATTTAATTCTGTTCTATTACTAAAATCGACACTGATTTATTCGTGACTTTATTTTTATTTAATTATTATTTTATTAAGGATTAATTCATAATTATATTATCACTGAACTAACAGGCAGAGCCTTCGGCGGCAGATGCCAAGTTTTAGAGTTGTTTTCCAGCAGCTTGTATTTTGTTTTCGTTCATTCTGATCTCCCCTCTAATTAGTCTGTCCAAACACCGGTATGCATATCTTCGGTCATGATTAATTCGTATCTAATTACCTTTGGTGAAAATTGAGGTCAACGAATTAAAGGTGATTATTGCACTTTTATATCTGAAATGCACACAGTGTCCGTTCACGTATTATCGATTAATCGGATCAGTTCGGTCAGATATCCGATGAAAAGAGCGTTGAATCTTTTCGTTCTCTGTTACATAAATTTGTATGTAAAGAGTTTATTTAAGATTTAATTTTATAGCATAGGGTGTAATCAATAACCAATATTTATTTCTGTATTTTGATCATAAAACGGATCTATGGTGATTTCGTCTAATAACCGTGCGGTGGCTTCTAACTTATTTACACCACTAAAAATTTATCCCACCTAATTATCTAGAAGTATTTACATGATTTGTGAGTATCAAATGCTTACCATCTTTTAAGATCGAATTAAATAGGAACGAGGAACTACTTGCCTCATTACAATATTCCGTTTAAGATCTTAGATTTGTAAAAAATACAAGTAATAGAAAAGAATTCAAACTGGCATTGACAAACTATTGCACTTTGAGTCCGTTCTACGCGGTGAAACAATTCTTTCAAACAAATACAAATGACGGGTAACTGAAGTATGATGGAAAGGGCATAAAGAAACTAATAATAAAAATAGTTAGTTCCTTCTTAATGTTTTAATTCAGAAATAGCTTAGGATGATCATCGATTTTTCATATACTTAATTTCTATTTTGAATTAATTGCCTAGATTTTATTGGGGACACCCCCTAAAATGTCATTCCCAATGCAACTCTCGAAATCAATATTTTTATATATTCTTTTCGTATTACAAACGCATGTATCTTTATAAAATACAATGGTCCAATTTTTACTTTCAGTTAATTATGTATACGTAATTAGTTTTGAATGTTAAAACTATAAATTGCTCTCATTATTCGCAGATAATAATTAATCTTTGCTCAAAATTAAGTAAGTAAGTAGGTGTTAATGGTTAGGTGGACACGTGTTTCTAGCATAGCATTATAGCTGTTATCAATCTCTCTTCGTTGTTATCAACCTGCCTTCTCTTATTCCAAATATAGGCGTAAGGTCTCATTGCGTCGAACTACGAATCCGATACTTAACCATTACGCTAAGAATGCCCGTACAACCAATTATTAAAATTTCTCATTTAAACGTTGATTGTATGTAAGTTTGCATATATTAAGATGTTATATTTTGAATTATTCGCTGTATACAGATATGGTATAATGTATTGTATCAGCAAGATGATATCAATTGATGTATACCAATGAACCATTAATGTATACCACTTTAACAATCAAAGTACCTACTTTAACATACCTACTTACTTAAAAATTCGTCTTCCTGCGAAAAAGTAAATACTGCTTACATATCTTCAAAATTAAGTGATCTAATCAGTTATTGTTGATATTATTATATAATGTAATATTTCGATATTCCTTGATATAGATCTAACATAAATTTTTGATCAAGATTTTTTTATTGTGAATAATGTGTTACGTAAGAAGTCAGATTCATTCTTAAAAATACCGTCACGATTTTTTATTATAAATCTCCTTTAATGACATAGTATTAATAAGTGAAAAGAATGTATTGTGTAAATTTTAGAATTTGTTTTATAACATAGTATAATTAATAATTGAAATTCCTTCATTCACTAAATTATAGTACGTCTTAGAGATCCTTACAACTTATTAACTTATTAAGATTATTTTGATTTGATCAAATCATTTATAGTACGAGCAATATCAAATGGAAAGCACAAAATAAAAATCTGTTCGCACACATGAGGTTAAATAGAAACACCCTTAATTCGACGATGAACCACATTAGAAATTACTGAAATCTTGGGAATACTCCAAAATTTAATACCACAAAAATAAATCGCTACGTAACAAATCGAGCTCTCTATGATGGTAGCATAGGTAGCATTCAAACTAAATGCTATCTATGTTTTTTGTAATATGTCATTCGAGAGAAATAGTTGAACCCGTGTTAATAACCACTGATACAAACTGACCCACATTAATATGATTTAATAAAATTTGCTAAATCCCTAATAGCGACGAAAAAAATTTTGTAAAATACTTGAATCCGTGTCAATAACCACTCATACGTACTGACCTAGATAATATGCTGTAATAAAATTTGCTAAATCGAAAACAATTGTTTGTCGCTAATAAGGAAAATATGGGAAACATTTTGTAGTGCCGTTAATCTTCAAAAAAGGGGAGTATATAACTATTCCACCTAGATGTGAGAAAGTATGCAGATTAAATGTAAGCTCTAAAGAGGAATGTGTATAGCATTATTGTATGTCGAAGAGACTCTGAGATTTGAACAAATTTGAAATAGAGCACTTGAGAAAATCTTTAATTGAATGGCAAAGTAATTTCAAATAGCATCGGAAAAAGCATAAGGTGTTATACTGACCAGTAAAAGAAAATACGCTATGCTGAAAGTAATCAAAGAGACGAAAATACCAAGTCGTATTCAGAGAATACGACTTGTGTTAATGATACTCTTAATGTTACTGCAGCCATAGAACTACGTTTCTTTGGCTCATAATGAAATCATTATGAAAAAAAGGATCTCTCTTCGCATACATGTACAATTTTTTGCTTATCGTTGAGCGTTTGAATGAGCAAAAACTCAGGCAGTCTAAATGCACGCACTTGCATGGAAACTATAAATTGCTTTTAATCCCCTCTGACACTATTATCTTATTTTCGAGCAAAACAACAAAATTCAAACAATTCCACCACGGGAGTGCGAGCGTTATATGACTGGCGCCAGTTGTTTCCGTCTCTCTCTTCTACCTGTCTCTACATACAGGAATTCGTTATTTCCCTTCGAATGTATTGGGGTTATACATCACATAATTTTCCTTCCTTTAGTAATATTTATTAATTATCAATTCTTGATTTATTTGTTTAAGTAGTTTTTAGTGAATTAATTTGTAATGATTATTTAATTGATGATTTATTCCATTTGTCGATTCTGTTCGAGGCTATGTACAATGCGTCGATAAAAGCGTCTGCCGACAACGATAATCTTAGCCATCGATTTCTCAGGAACGTCACTCACAAAGTCATCCAAGATGGTCTCTTCTATATGTTACAAATGAGTCTTGTTAGGACACTTTTCTGATCATTACGAAAAACTAAACGTAATTATGATTTTGAAGCCCTCAACATTTTCAATCCTGCCTACTGATAATCTTTAACCCCTGAGAAGAAACTTTTTTGTGAAGATAATTACTGGTCGCCTGCAAAAAGTACTCACATTGAAGTGCACCAAGTGCAGGAAATCGCCGAAATCCTGGAACTATGCATGTTGCGCAGAAACTAGTCCAGACTTTTCAAGAAACTCTTTGCCTTCCTTAAATTTGCTTTCCTTGCATCCTCTTTGTCTTCCTTACAATCCATACAAATGTAATTCTACAATACATATTAATAACTTTTAAATGCATGCATATTTTATGACTATAAAGTGGTTAATTATCCAAACTCTAAGAATAAGGAATTTGATTACACCAGAAGTAAGGGTTTCTGAAACACTACCCGTCGTCTAATTAATTTCTAGATTAGCTTTTCTAAACATCGAAAACTTTTAAAAAGAACATTAATGTATTTTTAAATATCCTAGTAATAATCTAATAATATGACACGTGCTTTAATGGATGAATTATAAGTTCATATAATAAAGCACACTTTAATTACTTAATTCACAAGTATTTAATTAAAATGTAAGGGCGTGATGATGAATAGCTAAATTTATGTTAAATATATTTCGAAACAAAGGATCGCATTTCCTGTATATTTATCTTCTTATAGGTAAAATATAATTGTGTTCGGAAAGCATAAATTAGCTAACATTGTTTGCGTGAGCTTTGTATTCAATTAAAAAAGTTTCCAGAGTTTCTCAATAAGTCACATTTAAAAATATTATTTAATTTTTGTACAACATTGATTCTAATAGAACTAAGTAGAAGAACATTTATATTATAAAAGCGTAGTAATGATTAAAAAATCGTTAGGTTAATATGTACTTGAGATAATAATCGATTAGCATAGAAATGCATAGTTGTAACCATGCGACAAAACTTGATAAGGTATTTGACGATTCGTCATAAATGTGGTAGCCTTGCAAAGCAATAGGCTAATTTTTTGTGGAGTAACTAAATTTAGAATAGGGGATGCTAAATAAATTGAAACGCACAGCGTAACGTCTAAATAAGAAATCTCGTTTATTTGGAAAAACACTCAGTCTTATATATGAAATGATAAAATACGTAATTAAGAAACGTCTATTTGCATTATTATGCATTTGCTTAGTTAGACCTTTAAACATTTTCTTTTATTACTTAATCGATTTCCCAGACAATGCTTTGGAAGCGTGCCATTTGTTTTATTTCACACATATCTACTTTATGCGTAATAAATGCAAGCTAAATTGGCTACTGTAACATATCTTGTTTTGATTTGTTAAATATAAACATGTAAATCGATATGTATGTTAATAGTGGTTATCAATTCTAATTACATCATTTATGCATAATTAATTTGAAACATGTGTAATAATTTGCTTTACATTTTCTTAGAGGGTCCTTGGGATTATCTCGGAGTATAAGCACTGTAGTACTTATCTTCTAGATAACCCCGCTGAGGTAAATTATAATAATCATTATCATTATTTGGAGGTACCTGAGAGAATGGGAACCGTGGTTCTTATCCTCCAATTATCTCCTGTTAGTTATTGAATCATATTATATCAATCCATCTGAAATTAAACTTAAATACATTGCATATAAATGCTTTCGTGGAATTATCTTGGAGTATAATCAGCGTAGTTCTTATCCTCCAGATATCTCCACCGAATATAAAATTTATTAAACATTGTTTAGAGATACCTTGAATATATATACAAAAGATATCTGGGAGTATAAAAACCGTGGCTTCCATTCTCCACATATCTCCTGTTAGTATGAGTTATGTGTAATTATGAAACATTAAATTTAAAAGTTTAATTAATTCGTCTTGGAATCTACAGATTGTTGATGATTTGAATAACGAGTTAAACAAATATACTGAATCGATTTTGAGCAACAAAGTTTGTTTTTAAAGCATTTTAGTAGCATCGTGTACATATTTCTATACATATTGTATAGAAATATGTTTCTGTATATATTTAGATATATTTCTAGATAGCCCTTTTGAATTTCTTGACAATCGTAATGTTCACTAGATATGGCCTGTTAGAAGGCAGGCGGAAGTAATAAATGCAATTGTGGCAACCTGACATCAGTAGCGTTCCTCTGGTTAACTTTTGACATTAAATTTGTGCAATACGCAATGCTAAATACGTCACTGTCCCATCACCACATATCAGCATTTTTAAATGAGAAAAGTTTGCAATCTCTAGCGAAATTGACGGAGAATTGACTAATAGTACATCGGGATATTTAGAAGTTCTGGTAGATCTTCACAACAGATATTTTTATTTATGTGTCGTGTTGTTTGCTAAACACATATATATGCTAGAGACCTAATGCATACGAAATGAAATGCACTCTCAATATGTACCTAGACGAACTCCTCCTTGCTTACTTGTACACGTGTATATGATAATAAAAGAACATTTAATGTCGGTTCTCACAATGTGTTATATAATGCACTTATAAATAGTTGTATGCACGGTATGAAAACAAAAGCAAATGTTAAGAAAGTCATCTCAGACGAAAATCTATTTAGATTTCTCTTTTGTCTAGTTTTTGATAGATCCTACTTTTTTAGTTTAATTTTTATTTTTAAAATATATTATTTACACCTTTCTTTATCTTATCATAAATCATTACACAATATCAAATTGTAATAAATTAAATTATTGAAATAAGTTAAATCAGTGGCTAGAAGTGAGTTGACTCAATGTCTCACGTAAGCCAAACAGTCTGAACTTAGTCAATTTCGCAATCTGAACATATCAAAAATTCACTACTAACACAAATTCTTAGTATCGAGACTAAAAGGTTAGAATACGAGAGTTGCTTTTTATATTTCGAGATTTGGTGACCCTAGTGCTGCCAGCTGACTACTGACGTCTGTATCGTAAAGTACTTCGCCGTAGTTCGCACAATATTGAATTCAAAAATCAGTTGTTTAGGCAAACATTGATGCTGTGCGTGAACTGATACTATTGCAAGAACTTCATGTGACTTATCGTGAGATTGACGCATTCTTGAGGATATCGCGATTCTTAGGCATTAGAGCGATCAGTATACGTTCTATATTGTATAACCATTTGGTCGTCAAAAGCTTTGCCCGCGTTGTATCCCACATAATTTCACAATTCATCCAAAAGAGGCTCGTGTCAATTCATCGAAAGAAATGCTCACAAAATACGATAGCGGTATGACATGTAACATCGCGGGTTGACGAATCGTGGATCTACACGTATGAGCTCGAAAATAAACAGCAGTCGACTGTGTGCGGTTTTCAAGGCGAACCAAATCCAACAAAAGTTGTTTGCGCACGAAGCATTCCGAAACAAATGCTAGCCTGTTTTTCGGAAAAATTGCACATGACATTAAGTACTCCCGTATTAATTGTAATTTTACAGATTTATAATTCATTTTTTGGTTGAAGATTCATATAAATCAGTTTCAAGAAAAGAAGTCACTTCTACTTTGAGATATACAAGTCAATTAAGAACTTATCCTTTTGAAACCCAGCGGACTTCCATATGACAAAGTAAGCAAGTGTAATCGAAGTCCACTGCTTCACAAGGCTGTACAAAGAGTTGCTGTTGGAGTGGTTGAGTTGCAACTTGCTGTTGGAGTGGTTGAGTTGCAACTGGAGAAATTCACTACTTGAACAACAAATATCAATCCATTGGTGCAAATGTCAACGCAGTTTTCCCAACTCAAGTTGAAACGCAAAACATTCTCGTTAACAATGTTGTAAATGTCATCGTCTTTTGTAGTGCCAGTCAAACTTCTGCACAATAAGAATTCCTTCACATATTTTCCATCTTTGATGAAGCGAATGTATGCAAGAAGCTGAGCTTTTCCACTTATGTCTGTGGATTCATCAACTTGAAGTGTTTAAAGTTTTTCCTCAGATGTCTTGAAGTGATCGCAAATTTGATCTTGTATGTTTGATGAAATGTCTTCTCGAAATTGTACCATTTGAAAAAGGCACTTTCTTTTGCGGCACCATCAGATCGAAGCATAGTTTCGACAATAAGGGCTAGTGTGCTGGTGCAAGTATTGATTCAGCTTCGATGTGAGTTTTTTTGCACTTACCTAATAACTGAGCAACTTTATAACAAGCAATCAGTCCTTTTTCAGTAAGTTGCGTGAAACAGACAAGCTGTTTCGATTGTTGTTTTCAGTCAACTGCAAGCTTTACGAAATATTCTGATGGTTTGTTCTTCGGTGCCGGATGATTTCTCTTCGAATGTCGCTTTAGTTTGTGTGGAACCAGAGATTCGTTCGACAAGGTTGAGTTGCAAAGCAAACAAAAAGGAACTTGTCAATTTTCAGATCCTGTTGCTGCGAAACCGGTATCCTTGTCTTTGATTGTAGACTTTTTATTTTTGAGTAGATTTATTAAAAACTTGTCCATGGTTAAACTGAAAAGTATATTTCTTTAGAAGCATCAAAAGTAAATAAATTGATTATTCACTTCAAGAAAATTGTAAACGAGAACCAACGATATTAGAATGTTGTGTATCTCGGGAATTAAAGTTTTTGTTGTTGATTCATCATATAGGAACATTTGTTTTGCTTTATTTTAAAATTTCATATTTACTAGCATAATAATTTTACTAGCAATTTTAAATACTTTTTCCAAAATCTTGCGACACACTGGCTGAGAAGCACTATACCATGAGGACAGATAGTTATTAAAACGCTAAGGAGTTACTTTGTACACATTTGAAAGCTTTAATTATAGTAACTCATATTATATGTAAATAATTATTTTTATGAAATAGCTGAGAAACAAAAACACTTGTACCTCTCACCATGACTATCTTTATTTTTTATATAAGCTTTAGCGCCGATAAACTCAACTTAAAAGACGGAGACAAAGCCACGTCTTTAGATTTAAAGCAGTTATCACCAGTAAATCTGACACTTTCCATTCAGGTTTTATTACTCACGTTAAATGTTATTTGCAAAGAGAATATTGTGATCATTCAACTGAATCGACCTATAGAACAACAAATGTTTATAAAAAAAATGTTTTACATGAATATTTAGCTCTAAATACGAATGCTTTTGGTTTGATACAACATTTAATAATCATGTAGTTTGTTACTAATGATTAAATTTGAACACTAATTATCTTTTTTAAAAATGGAGTGTTTAGATGCCTAGGATTACAGAGTATGTATTTTCAAGTCATTAACAGATTGTCTGCACAAAAATTGAAGATACGTAATTAATGAAAAACGATATCGTCTCGTTCCTTATTTTATTAGTTTAAAACCTGAACGTTTTCAATCCTTTGATCATCATCAGACGAAGATTAATATGATTGATAAGGACAAATAAAAAATAAATTATTTTTATTTAATTTAATTTTTTTTATTTTTACATTTTCTTTTATTTAATTTTGTTAATTTAACTTTATTTTATTTTACTTTTTTATACTATATTATTTTATTTATTCATTATTTTATTTGTTTATCTATTTTTAATTTTTAATTTATTTTTGATTTTTTATTTTATTTTTCATTTTTATTTTTTATTTTTTATTTTTTATTTTTTATTTTTTTTTTTTTTTTTTTTTTTTTTTTTTTTTTTTTTTTTTT
>WYDF02000005.1:1066338-1087299 GCA_009867245.2 Adranes taylori
GTTTAAATCGCATTTTTACCCTTTTTCCAATTTTTTCCGGACATAGAGCACTTGTGCAGTTGATACAGCTTTTCAAGTCGAATCCAACGATACCAATATCTCAAAAACACAAAAAATGGACATAGCACGTTTGTGCTTTAGGGTGACGCAGTGTTCTATTTACGTCATTGAGCTTGCATGCCGCTAGAGGCACTGGCAACACCTTTTAGCTCCCGAATAATTTTTGCTGGTTATTTAAAAGGGATAATTGGATCATTGGGATGTTTAGAGTGAGTTACTAGAGAATACATTACATCTGTCGCGAGGTAAAGTAAAAGTTAGCCTATGTAGGCATAATATCATGTACTACTCGCTGATAAGTATAGAACTGTTCCTAGTAGTTAGAGAGTTAGTTAGTTAGATCGTTCTGCGAGTGAATGACTATTTTCAACTCGAATATTTTTATTCTTAATGTGTATAGTCTGCTTAATGACTCGGAATATTTGGGATTTGGGAATTAGTATACTTGTTTAGTGATTTTCTTTTGGAGAGGCGAGCGGGGATCAAAAGATTTAATATCTCTATGACGTTGTGAAATTTGAGTTAACCGATTGGTTTTCAGTTGACGTAATTGTCGGTAAGCCAATGATAGTTATGATAGCGTAATTGGGGGGAAGAGAGGGTATTCATCTTGCTAAGCCAAATTAAGCAGGCCGGATATGGCCGGATTCACCTCCTCTACAAACTCATATAAAGAGAACGCCAAATTTTGGCTTATAAACTTTGTCAAGAACAGCATGTCTTTGTGAATTAATATTAACAAAAGTTAAATTAGGGATATGCGGTGTGAATTTTAATTAAGTCACTCGGCTTTCATGATGGTCAAAGTCCAGATAGCTTCGATAGCTTGCGGTAAAGCTTGCAGCGGCGGTAATTCGTTCCTATGAAATTCATCATATAATGCTGAGTTGGATTTTTGGAAAATTTTTGGGAGTAGTGGTTTACGTGGTAATTGGTGTCAAGCAGCCATTTTGGAGCCCATCAATTTTCCACCACGTACGTGCATCTGAAGCTCGGATACCAACGTTGTCGAAGGCTTAGGCAGCTGTTGGAGATTCACCAATTCTGGAATTGTAACATCTGTAGAACAGTCCATCAGCCGCCGTTTGGATCATCGTTGGAACTTTGTGGAAGACATGTCTTCTTTGCAGAACGTATAGTTTTTAATTTTCATGCATCACCCAGTTATAATGTTGTATTTTAGGATTTTACTTCAATACATTCAACTAGTTTCAAATCAGTAGTAATTATTATATTTTATTTACCACGTCCGTAGGCGGCGGGGAGTTATGATAAAAAAGGGATGTGGTGGGGGGATTGATCATTACCATATAGGGGTTAGATTTTTAGTAAGCTAATTCAAGGGGGGTACGTATAATAAAGGATTTTAATATTTTTGTAAGGTAATACAAGGGGGCTGCAGATACAATCGTGCGTGTTTCTGTGAGTTTATTGCCATAGTAGTTTGCCCGTTTTAAGACTAAGTGAATACTACCTTTAGATTACTGAGACCTTATGTCAGAAAGAGTGTATTTGTGGAAGCTTCCATAGACTTTTTGCTAAGGTTTGTCACCATTATTTTTAATGTGTTTATGTTGAACTGAGGCGATCCGTGATAATTGTAAATGAAATTAGAATTGCTAATTGAGGTGACCACGTATTTTGGCGACCAACAAATTGAGGCTTAGGTTGTGTATATATTAGGCCAAAGGGCATTTATGCTGTACGTAACCAGAGTGAAAAACTCATATTGTGGCTTATTAATATATCGATGCAGCTCAAACTCATTTGCAGTTAATAATATAAAATTTCAAATCATGTAAAGGAATTATCAATTAAAACGATTTGTTGTTAATACGAACCTAAAACTTCAAATTGTGTAAACCAAATTTACGTAGACAGAACTTTTATTGGCACAAAGGACCACATATTGTTATTGTTTTTATATATTTTGAAATGGAGTGGAGGTTTCTTATTATTAATTTCTGGGTTTTATAGTGTGTGCACTCCCTCCCATTATTATCCGAGTTAGGTAAAAAGTGTCTGGCGCCCAATTTAATCACGAACCCCCCCGTCATTCCACGTAAGCGCTTGAGCCGAATTATTGGTCGTCTTCTGGAATCCCGGCCTAGCCGCGCCATACCATCTTCAGCTAGAGTAACTGTTGTCTCCCCAAGGAGGCAGGTTATATATAAAATGTTATTGGCCAACATTATCGACCAATGTATAATCAAAAGCTGGCTCATTCTAGATCTTCTATTAGTTTCAGCTATGCCTCACAAACGTTTATACCAAATAAAACATTTCTGCTTTAAGCTGTTTTGCGCCTGCTCAAAAAAGGCTTAGAGTATTTGAAAATAAACTAAATAGAATATTTTTTCCGATATCTAAACTAAGTGTATATCGACTATAGAAATTAAACCTACAACCGAGAGAAACACTTTAATTAAAATAGTTAAAGAATTTTCTTTTAATTCTTTAAGAAGTCTTCAGTCTATACACTTAAATTAATATACTACACATAATGCTAGTTTACTAGTATCTCGACACTAATAATTTGATGCAGACATATTCATTCACTAGACATGACCGGATCATAATAAAATACTGTCACTTAAGAACTCTAATTTCAGTATGTACTACACAATATTAAGTGTATATATGAGATAAGGGAACTTAACACTTTAATAACATATAATTAATCTAAATTGTTTTAAGCGTTTCTTGTCCTTTACTAAGTTGTATATATGTATTTATATAAGGGGACATTTTCATATTATATTTCATACAACAAGTTTAGAGATGCTACAATAGTATCGGTACAAAACCAACCCGTGTGAGAAAATGAGTTTAAAAACGGGCAAATTGGTTGTAAACTATTTCCGCAAATAAGGAATGATTTTTTTCTCTACATTCAATATCTTTGCAATTTATGTATGTATTTCTTCCTTATTAATATTTGAAACGTTATGCAATAGAAAAACTGAATATATTAAAACCGTTTCATTTAAGAAATTAATTAACTTTAGACACAGTTAGTTTTGCAAACATACTTGCTGAAAACAGGTACACGCAAAACTCAAACAAACGGTGAAACAGCTAATGTTTTCGCTGATTGTTTAGAGGATCAGTTTTCACCAATTAGTATAGTCCACACAAAAGCTAATAACATAGTCCTAGAACAAGCGCATTCCATACTGATAAATAAAATAGATAACTATAGATTCAACGAAACAACAGAAAATGAAATAACAGACATCATAAAACACCTAAACAACAAAAAGCACCCGGGACAGGCAACATAACAAATAAAACTCTAAAATACTTGAACATTAGAGCAATAGAACAACTAACGAACATAGTAAATACCATACTTGAACGCAGACACTTTCCACAAAACTTGAAACATTTCAAAGCAATAACGATTCATAAACCACGGAAAACAACTTTCAATCCAGAACACTACAGACCAATCAGTCTACTTTCTTCCATAAGCAAAGTAGCTGAGAAAGTCATACATAACAGATTAATAGATACATTAGAGGAACTTGACATCATTCCACACGAACAACACGCCTTCCAAAAGGAGCACTCAACACTACACCAACTACTGCGAGTTAGCGAACTTGCAGCCGACGGCCTAAATCGAAGCAGAGCACTGGAGCCGTCTTTTTAGACGTATCCAAAGCTTTTGATAAGGTTTGGCACACTGGCCTCATGTACAATTTACAAAAACACGACATACCAGTAGCCTACTGCAAATTAATACACAGCTACATCACAAACAGAACTTTTCACATCACAATCAACACAGAAAAAAATAAAGCACAAAAGCAATCAGAGCAAGGGTATCTCAAGGGTCAATCCTGGGTCCTGCTCTGTACAAAATATACATAGCAGGCATACTCAAAACAGATAAAACACATCTGGCAGTATATGCTGACGACACAGCAATCCTCGTTCAATCAAACAAAAGACAAGCACTCAAAAATCAATTACAAAAACACTTAGACAAATTGAGTGCCTGGTGCGACTTATGGCACATCAAACTCAATCCACAAAAAACACAAGCCATAATTTTCAGTATGAAAGAAATCAGAAACACAGAAACAAAACTCACACTACAAGGACACAAAATCCCATGGTTAAGACATGTTAAATACCTGGGACTCACTCTGGACAGCAAACACACATTCTCACAATACATGAAACAAACCAGAAAATAGCCAACCAAATTAGTGCATTGCTATATCCACTACTTAACAGTCACAGTAAACTAAATCTCAAAAACAAAATCACAATATACAAAATGGTTGTCAGACCAGTCATGACTTATGGCTGCGAGATCTATCATAACACAGCAACAAACATATTAAAAACATTTGAAACAAGACAGGCACTCTCACTGAGAGTAATCACGGGGGCTCCCTGGGTTGTTACAAACAGACAATTACACAAAGACCTAGAAATAGAATCAGTCACACAATAAAAACACTAGCTTAAAACTTTTATAATAACATTCAAACACACCGCAATCCACTCATACGAACCGCACCACATAAAAGGATAGTAAACCGGAAGCGAAAGCGACCGAACGAACTTGAATGACACAAAAACTCCAAACACGGCCACAAACACTATCCAAAATACGGATTCAAAAAAAAAATTTTTCAAAAATTTTAAAATAAGAAAATATATGTAAAAAGACAAAAAACACAATAACACATATCAGTAAATTTCGCTGAGCCAAAACTATAGACACAGCAAATTCATTTAAATAAGATCTAGCACCGCGAAAGGTAAACTCAAAGTAAAAGCATATGCATTGCACACCCCGCATATGCTCTTCAGAACTGAAACCCAGGCTTATGGTTTCTTAGGTCAACGCGCCTGAAAACCCCAAAATCCAAAACCAGGCACACAAAAGACTCAGCACAAAAACACATAAACAAATCAATCGACATTACCCGGAAAACGAGGAAACTCGACCGCGGAAAAGCAACACTCCCATCGGTATAACAAACATTAGGGTATGAAAGATAGGGTGAGGATTGCGTCTGAAAAGTTTTCGTATAGAAATTTATTGGCATGAATTTACTAATAGGTATTGTAGTGGTAAGTTAGTATTGGTTGTTTTGTATAATTTAACAAATCAAGGTACATATTTTTCATAGCAATTGAATAACATATAAAGTAAGTAACCTACACTCAACACTATACTGGAATACTATTTTCTGATATTAGATACTTTAACACAATATCATTATCTTTCTTGTATATATATATATAACCTTTATTGGCATAAACACCCAATTTTATTCAGACATGCACAAAGAAAATATATTGTTACAACAAAAATAATACTAATTAAACGTTTTCATCTCTACCACCTTATCTCTTATCCAAATTAAACAAAAAATAAGAATTTTAAATGAAAATGAAAACCATTATATTTTCTTCCACCACACCTTATTCCTCTTTTCTTCTTTCTCTTCGTTTTTATTCCGTCATGTCTACCTAATCCTACATTTTTTTAATCCTTCTTTCCTCATATCCGCACCTGTATTCTTTCCGTGTCCTTATTTCACCCCTGACATTCATTAACCCAGTAGTCCTAAAACTCCTCTTCTCCACATATTCTGCATTTCCTTTCAATCTCATTCCCCAAATACCAATTCATCCCCTCTTTATTCCTACATTTCTGGCTATTATTATTCTTTTTTTCTCATATATAAATTATTATTGACATTAAAATAAAAAATACTATATATACACTAAATTAAGATTTTGCACGATTTTTTACAAAATAAAGTTTTGGCAAAAGCAAAATTGAGCAAAAATTAAATTCTATTCTCTATCTCTCCAAGAACATGTTGTTTTTGTAGTTAACAAAACACAATACCCAATCCCTTGCAATTTCGATCTCTTTTTCACTGCAATGTATCTCCACACACCCACTGACCCAAATCATATATTTTGTATTTTCTCAAATCTTCAACCATCCAATGCCTATTTCCCCTCTCTACACACCCAGTCCAAAACTAGCTATCAACCTCTTATGCTCATACTTAACACATGAAATAAATATCAAGGCATTTCTCTTGCCACTCTTACATAATTGGATCTTCTGTTAAATCTACTAGCTTTTATCTCTCCTCTCTTCCCGGCTTCTCAATGTGTTTCATTCTTTCTTACATCTCTTCAATCACCTATATCCGTTCATTCATCTTCTTTTTCCGAAACATCAATCACCCAATCCTTTCATAAAGTTTTTTTTTCTCTTTCCAATTCATTCCTATTCACCTCCCTTCTTCATATACACTTTTTACTACTTTCTCCTCTTCATCCTTCATCAGCTTCCATTCATACTTTACTATTGTCTTAAAATCATTCAACCAACATTTAAAATTATCCGACTTATCTAAAACAATTTCGTTTGACACTGAATTTTCTATATATAAAATTCTTTTTATATATCAAACATGCAGTCCATAAATTTATGCCCTTTTTCTAACTACACATACTTCCGACCTATAACATATTATATTGTTTTACATACATTCATAACCAAAAATCTCATTTTCACAGAATCTTCAAATTAGCAAATTTGGATTTCCAATTCTTCTTTTTAGTAAATTTTTTAATAATAATCCCATGGTATTTGTGTATAAATTGTTTCAAAACAACACATATACACATCTATTTACAACACAATATTTTCATCTCAATTAATTTGATCAACTACGGAGGAACTACATTATATAGTAGTATGTAATGACAAAATACAATCGTTCGTGATAATATTTTAAATTCAGTTTATCGGGGAAGTTCGTCGACTTTGTATGTTCCAGTAGGAAAAATTCGATATAATGGTGAATAAATGAGTCGTCAGATTGTGTCACATCTTACTATATTCGGTGTATAGTTTAATAGTTATATCACAATAAAAC
Organism: Adranes taylori; assembly: GCA_009867245.2. Taxonomy (NCBI): domain Eukaryota; kingdom Metazoa; phylum Arthropoda; class Insecta; order Coleoptera; family Staphylinidae; genus Adranes; species Adranes taylori. Next base: position 1,073,328 of record WYDF02000005.1, read on the forward strand.
TAAATGTGTTTGTGTATGTATTAATTAAAAAAGTACGTAAGTCTTATTTTGAAGAAGCAATATTTCTTATAAATTTATTGAAATCAGTTTCCCCTGAAATTCCATATAAACACTAAAAAACAAAATCTCGTGGTTCGTAATTGTTCAAAATTAAAATGATCCATAAGATTTTCCATAAAGTAATATTCCATACCAAGTTGGTAGTGTAAAATATCGTAAATAAATTGTTATAGATTTGAAATGGATGTATTAAATGAAATTATTAAAAATATAACTAATTATTTCACTGTTATATAAAGTTATTTAAAATTATTATATTCAACTACAATCATACACAATTTTGTAATCAGGTTTCAATCAGTGCATTCTATCCAATGAATTATACAATTAATAAACTGATTATATAACGTTTAATATATGCAACTTTGCATACACTTGTAACTTGAAAGGAAAATTTTAAAGATTAGTTTAAGACAGAGGCATAACGAAGTGATAGAATTCCGGATTCATAATTCGGTGTCGTGACATCTTGCGTCTATAGTGATATGAGAGGGTGCTGACAATAGCTACCACAATGCCAGAAACACGTATCCACTCTGCCTCAATTTTTAAATTGATTCTTAAAAACTTCCTAATTATCAATATTTTCGAAATAGTGCACTTATCTATTTTTGTAAAACTAATTGACTAGTTGAATACAAAGAAGAAGAAAAACAATTCCGTTTTCCGTAGAATAGCAGTCTACTCCCTGCCTCTTGGCATTCGGTCAACACGTCTCTTTCTCAACCGATTCTTTTCACCATCTATTTAATTTTCTTCTGATTATACTCATTATGATTATATATGTAATTTCATATATGCAATAGCTAAATATGTTGTCGAATTTACATATGTGGTCCATTACACATAAATATCACCTATAATAAAGCACCGCCTGGATTGTTAGATTTTAGATTTATCTAAAAGCTTGATGATTGTGTTTCATAAACGTGAAATGTTTTTAAACGTTTATGGTAGAATTAATTTCAACTTACATTGAACAAGAATTCTTCCTATAATTCGAAACAATAATATTACTATAATAACAGATAAGCTATTGTTTTACACATATGCAGGTTGAAAGGTATGAAGCATCCCCAATCAAAACACTACAGAAAATTTATTTCTCAACATTTTCATTTACTACAAAAGCAAAAATATTCTACATGTATTGTAATGCCGAAAATATTAAAAGTATTCATTTCTCTTAGTTTTACTGTAGATACTTTAAGTACTTTGAATAATCATAAGTCATAATAGCTAATTGTAGAAAGTCCTCTTAATTTCGTCTTACTATAAATATGTTTAGGTACTTTCAATAGTCAATAGTCATCTAAATCATGTTAATAGCTAAGTTCTATAAAATATTATAGGTCCTTAACATTATAGTTTAACAATTGAATAATTTGTAGAGGTTAAAATATGTTACACTAATTAATAGATATCATATTAAATTGTTTTTAGCATTCGTGCGTAAATTAGAAGAGAACACCGAGTTAGTTGCCGTTATTCCAGTAGCAAATAAATATTGTTTTATAATTTACCTGCGCTTTGTAGGCGGCATGGACGAAGTAGTGTAGACCTGGGAATAAACTGAAATAAAAGAAAGTCGTTCTACCAGAACTAAGCCGGAGCAATACAAACAAAAAGTGAAAGATGCTTCTCAACAGCAAAGATTAGAATAGGGAAATGGGGAAGAAAGATGCAAAGTGAGATGCAAAAAAATCACTTGCTGGACAGTAGTTGAGTCGGCTCGAAAAGCGTGATCTTTTCATAAGAGATATATAGTTGAAAGTAATTTTCTCAAATCTAATAAAAAACTAAATAGTCGCGTGTTGTTAAAAATGAATCCAGTACACATGTATCTTTAATTATTTCATTGAATGACTAGTTTGAAAATTTCACTAAAAATTCTTATTATAACACCGAAAAATTCTTATTTCCCTCTAGCAATTAATTGTATTTATTGTGATTAATACTCAAATAAAGCTAACAAATTTTTTATCTTCATATCAATAAATGTTACCTGATACTTATTATATTTATTTCCGAATTGGGAATAACCTTTGTTGCATTCGAGTTAATGTTTATATCAATAGAATAAATACAAATCAAATTTTGTATTATTATTTTGCCACGAAAATCCAACATAATCTAGATTTCAAGGTAAATTTATATTAATGAAATAAATCGTTTTCCGATATTTATCGAACCCGTTGATAGTTAGGTGGGTTAAACCAGAACTTGGGAATTTATTTATTAAATCAATAACTATCCTATTACCCCGTCAGGGTCAATTTTTGACTTAACAATGTTTTTCAAAGAATATCTCACTATTCGATGTAACCATCTCTTGCTTTGATAATTTGATCAAGCTTGTGAAGAAACGACTCACAAACTGCACAAACGGAATTCGTTCTAATTCCCAACGAAACGGTAACTTTAGCGAATCAAAACTTCCATATTTTTAGTGCAAACTCTGGCTTCAAAAACAAAAGTGGAGAACGCCCATTCGCAGTTACTCGCACCTTGTGTGAATATTAAGATTTGTATTGCTGGTTTTAGTGTATAATTGTTAATCCACTATATTAGCGATGGCCACACTTTATTCCGACAAAAGTCGAAAATCCTAAATTCGCAATTTCGAGAGCCGCAATTAGAGAAAGTTTTAATTGTCTGTTATATTTTATATTCTTGTATGAGCATGTTGAGCAGACAAACCATTAAATATAGCAATTTGGCCACCACTGATATACGATAATGATTTGTCCTGCTAGTATGATTATTATAAGTTACTTTTCTTTAGACTCAAATACCGGCAGAACGATTAATAAATAAAATGGCTATTGCAATTACGAGCCTCTAAGCAACACATGTTCCAATTTGGATGTAATAGTAGATAATTATTGAAGACGAAAATGTCAGCCAAGAATGAAAATTAATGTTAAAACTTTAAGCATATAGCTTAATATAATAATTTTTTACTTAGAATAATAAAAATTGTGCAGCACTAAATAGCTTTAAAAAGAGAATGAAAAATTAAACGCAAATTACACAACAAGATAAGAACACAACTTCTGCATAAAACTTGTAACGGGTACGATTTATGCGAGAATATATTTGGCAGAGCTGACTTAACTAAATTATCCAAAAATAGTGAGAAAAATTTGAAGACGGCTAAACATATAGGCCAGACAAGATACTTGGAAAATTCGTTGCAGTGGAAAAGAGATAGCAATGTAACAATTTAGAAGATGCCGCACGGTGATTGATCGAAAGATATTGCGTTAATTTTTAGAGAAAAAGGGACCCAGATTATAACTGCATACGACCCACAATTTTCAACGCCTTTTAATATCAAAAGCCTCGAATGGCAAGTTGACATTCTATACGATGTAAGACCAAAGCCAATAAAAGAGAAATAAACACGTAAAATTAAGTGAAAATAATTTGTGAGTTCTCAAGAAAACAGTGGCTGGATGGTAAGCATCTGAGATTTTATCACGATTATCTATATTTATGACTGAATTGTGTGGTTGTGAAATGTAACGGCCATATTGCCATTTTGTTAAGTAGGTGTTTCATGATTTTTCTCGAGTAAATCAGTCTATTTGCGCCATATGAGTTTATTCACGAAGAGTTAGTTATTAAAATTTTCACGGGAGGAAATTAGTAATGAAAATTAACGTTGGACGTGTTTCATAAAAAAACAGAAAATGAGATACTTCTTCTGACCGGCAAATAAAGAAACTTAGAATATCGAAAGAATGTTTTTCTTTAATTTTGATGATTTTATATTTAATATTTTTTTTATTTACCAGTATTGACGTTCAGTGAACATCACTCTTTACTTGCTCAATTTATTTTACAGGTGTTTAGAGACACACTAATCCACATTCCTGTAACGCTTCATGGTAAATTTCTTTTTACCTATAAAAAATTGTTGAATATTTTATTCTAAAAAGTCGACCAGAAATGAAAACAAATAATAGGTAATGATTTGACTTACTCTAGCCACACCACTTCACAATTTGTTTCATAACTCAGACACCTGAATTTATCTACGTCCTAACTGATGTGTTCCTTTGATAAAGAACTTATTCTCCAATGTCCCAGCGAATGAATGCATAGATATTATTGAACAAAAAGTAATTACTTCTGATGGTGGTTCACTTACAGTTTCATGTATTTTAGATCTATTACGCATATGTCTTCAACAATACTTTTTGAAATTTAATGACACGTTATATTGTCAACTCAATTCTCTTGCCATGGGCAATCCCTGAGGCCATACCTAGCTGATATTTACATGAACTCATTGGAAACAAATTTGCTGTCCATTAACTCCAACCTCACTAATAAAATTATTTTCTGGACAAGATTTGTAGACGATATTTTTGTGTGGTTGCCAACTCACACTGACCATTGTATTGATTTCAATTCTTCACACTCTATGTCACAAAAATGGCATTCTTTAATTGGCTCTTTTATCGTATGTTTACTATTCCACTCACACTTAATAATTTCACCACTGAATTGAAGCCTATTCTTTACATTGCTTCTAAGAATCATTATGAATCCAATCTTATCCGCAAACGATTCTATATTGTTAAAGATCGCATAAAACTCAAACTATTTTCATCACTCCATACTACACACACTGATTCCACCATACGTTATTATTCGATACCATTTTACGATTATACTTCGTATCGTCTCCGTGACAACCACACTAAAAATAATAAACAACTAGTCATATCATTCTCTTCGCATTCAAATTTATGTTCTTATTTCGTACGCAGTAAAGATTATGTTGACCCTCTATTACGCTGCTTCTTGTAAATGTGGCGCCACTTATATTGGCCAGAGAAGTCGTTCCTTCACCACTAAAAATATTTTTCTAAAGATATTGATAATTTTGGACTTAGAAAATCTGGGCGACTATAAAAGGGAAGGCTATCTCGAGTAAGGGTGCGCAATAAATTATTAGTATTCCAAATTCAGTCAAATGTTTTATTACAGAAATTCGGAAACAATTCTTAATTGTCTTCCAGAAATAGATCTTTTAAAATTTGGTTAAAGAACTATATAAATAAATACAAAATAGTGCCTTACTCGGGTAGGTGGGATTACTCGGGGAGCAAATATTATTATTTCTTTTGGGAAGAATTAAAATATGTTAATTACGAAAATTAAAGATCAATAAAAAAATTAAAAAGATATATACAAAGATGCAGTGTGTATGTATAAACAAATTTTTATGTGTATAGCTACATATATATTTAATTAAGATCCATAATTATCATTTATCATTACATTGTACATTGTAAAAAAAAATTTAAACTGGTCTCCTGTCAAGATTGGTAAATGTGGCATAATTTTTCTATATTATTTAAGATATGTTTCTACGGAGGTTATAATAAAATGACTTGATTTAGTGATAGTTAAAGTTATATCCATATTTCATTGTAAAAATATGTCATATAACTCTTTATATTTTTTACAGGTTATAAATATTTTGTGCCTGTCCATCATGTTCGCAAAAATATATTTTGTATATTATCTAATAATTCTTTTTGCTGGACATCTTAAAGAATCATCTCAAGAGCTGGTTGGAGATAATATATGCCCAGAAGAAGAAAGGTAAGTAAACTTCCTACCTATGGTTATTACTAATTTAGATACTTATTTAATATTAATATTTTGTCATATACGACGATAGTCTCAAAAGTATCCGACCTAACGTACAGATGACGGTTGTTATTTGAAAATAATGACTATAGTAGAAAGTACCATCCTTATCAAGCTTAAGTTTGACGACGCAATGTTGTTTATTATTTGTTTGGCAGCCATCAACAGTGAACGCTCATAGTAAATATGTAAAAAATTAGTCAGCGTTATGTGATACAATACTTTCATTTGAATGGCCTCTGCCCAACCATGTTACGAGTTCAACCCGAAGTGCGGAGTAGCGCAACAGAATAAGAATTTTGAGGTGATACAGAGCATGTTAAAGGAGTATCTAAGTGTCTGAGCTAATCACTAAGTGCTCTTCGAAAGTCATAGGTTCCTTTTGCCCGAGGCTAATTCCGAGAATGGTCGTGGATTAATTCAAAATAAACATAATATAGATGTTAAATTCCGTCACCTTAATTTAAACTAGGCAACCCGCTACCCTATTAAATAAGGAAAAGGATTTCTGCTCTAAATCCCTCATTACAAAACAACAATTTAATGAAAGAAAAATCAATAAACATAACACATACAATTTATTATAACTCCTTGGCGATAACAATCATGATGTTAAATATACGAAACTTTTATTTCTTGTTTTTACACATGCTTTTATTTCTTGTCTCAGACCCCTGATTCTTCGAAGAAAATAGTTGTTTCAGTCGCTTCGGCCCAAAATTGTCACTCGAATCGTTGAGCAATCTCGCTCTGTATGTTTTGCTTGACTCGTCTTTTTGCTAAATGACTACGTAACCATCTAAAACGGCTGATCTAATTAGTAACTGCATTCAAACTTTTCTATGCTCTAAGAAAACAACATTAAGAAAACATTAAGAAAACAGATAATACATTAAGAAAACAGTAGATTCAAATCATCCCCAAACTACCGATTAACTAAAAACTGTCATCTTCAAGGAATTTAAGCCAATCGCACAAAATATGATTTTCGATTGAGCATACATGAAAAACGGAAATATGATTTCTAATACTTATTGAAATAAAAATGTATTTTATATGTTTTCAGAAAATAAATGTACTGTGTCTCCAACTTGTTTATTATCATCCTACTCATTTTTGAAACAAAAAAACAAAACAATTTGTATGAATAATCATATAAAATACGAATTAAATATTGTGCAAAAATTAAATCCGATCTTTGTTGGAAATATTTTTTTCTTCAGTCCTAATAAATTATTACTGCTGATCTATTCTCGCACGGTCAACATGGTGCTGACTGATGGTTTACTATATGTTTCTTTGTAGTTGTCCCCCAATTTCCTTTCTTTTATTTTGTTGGCTCTTACATTCTCTCAGTTAACTACAGGACATCAGCATTTAGCTGTTTTATGAATTATGAGTCTTTCTGAGTCGTTGCCAGCTCTGACCTGCTAAATCTGTCATGTTCGGAACTTGGTGCGATCCACGTTTTTCTTAGAAACTTGTTTTCTACTGTAATTCTCTGCCTTTTAAGCTTTTTATGATTTATTTATCACTCACATTCGTATAATCTGCGGTTTGAAGATGGTGTTCAGAACTGTTGGCTTTGTAAATGTTACCTCCGCTTTCCAAATTTTATTATTAGTTCTGTCTGTGTTTACTCTGATCTTCCATATTTTATAATATACCTCTACTATTTTTAAGCATCTGTCCAATCTATGTCTATCTATCTCCGGATTTGATTCTTTTATGATTAAGGCGTTATCGTCTACAAATTATAAGACCTTAGTTCTCTCTGCGTCTTGTAGTTTCGGCACTAAGTAAGCTAACTGGTCGCCGGTTTAGCGATGATTTTATCTTCTTTACCTTTTTGTGCCGATAGAGAGTAATATCGCGATTTTCCATTCTGCTGGAAAATGACTGTATATAACTATTTTGTTGTATAATTATATGAGCATTTGTATCGCATAATGTGATAATTTTTACAGAGCCATGTTGGGACTTTTGTGTCTCCCCGCTTAAAGCCTTGCGTGGAAATTACTAATGTTATGAACATTAGTAACAACCTCTCGAAATTTCTTTATACTCCAGAAATATTAAGTTTTTGACTTTAATTTTGCTTAAGCTGCATTGCTTCTACTTCGTTTATATTATTATCTCTACGGAAAATTATTTTTCAAGATTATCCGCACATAAATCAACTTTCAGGACCATTCGAATCTCTTAAACGCACGTTTTATTCCCTTATATTTTTCCCTTATGGTTTTCCTTATTTTTTTTAGGCGTGGGTTTTTAAACATGGACTTATCCGGTTCGAAGGATCATGAACAATTGGGAGAATAAATATTAAAGTCTACCTCATTTGTTCCAGCTTCGAAGAATGTTAGAGTAAATATTTGAATTGAATTAAACAAGAAAACTTGAACTTGAATAACTAATTGAGAATTTTAAAACTGATTTAGAGCACAGTGTACTTTTTTGACATTTACTACAGTAACTCATGGATATTAAATTAGGTAGAATAAGACGCGTGGTCTTAATAATAACGCTAAACTTAACTCACTTATTCTTAAAATTAATTAACAATATATCCAGAATAAATTAAAAACAAGCATGATAAATCTTCTAGATTATCCATTTACGTAGTTAGAATTGATATTAAGTTAAAACAATTGTATTTCTACGTATCATTTATTTAGTGTTGTGTACCGGTTTCAAACCGAACCATAACTCATCGTCTGCAGAAAATGCTAAAATATGTTTTAAGAATAACAAAGTTTCATATTTATGTTAAATAATTATTTTACTTACATTTTTTGAAGCTAAATTGTTTTCGTTTGTTAGTTGAATCTCTTACCTATTATAACACAAATTATCTATTTAATTATGTATACAAAGTAACTATGTACAGAACAACAAAGGTATTTCGTATAGTGGCTATTTTATCATATGTTAGGTTATACTTCTTCTCTTTCTACTTCCTTTTTGTTGGGCTTTATTTTTGTTTTCCTCTTCTTCTTCACAGAATTCTTTTTTGGGATTATTTCTTTTTATGTGTGGTTTATTTTTGAAAGTTAATTGACTTATACAATGGTTTAAAGTTAAGATCTATTTGTTCGTTGAGTAATTTCCCTGTGTGTTTTCTTTTGTCAATTTATAACTTTTACAAGAGTAGAAGTTTCCATCCTTTTTTTCCCGCGTGTAGTATTTCCGTGCTCTCATTGTTGATTTTATGGTTATTTAAAAGACGTGTTTTCCAAAATTTGATGTTACGTTGTTTTTTAAATGTTTTTTATTCTCGTTTTTATTTTACCTCCGGTCTCTCCTATATATTCTTTATTGCACTCGCATATAATTTTATACACCATGCTTGGTTCTATGATGTCCTTATTAGTGTTAGAACTGAAAATGTTTAAAAGTTTGTTATTGGTTTTATGTGCAGCTATGATGTCATGTATCTTTAGAAGTTTTTTCATCTATCGTTCATTTTTTCTGAATAAGTACATTTTCTGTATGTTTTATCTTCTTTATGATTCTTCTGATATTAGACTATAACATTTTTTTTTTGTTAATAATTAAGAAAATAATAATAATCAATTTTGTTAAATTTCGAATAAAAAAGAAAACTAATATATTTTAATGAAATTTAAATTATTAAAATTTTGTGGAAGTTTTCCAAGTTCATCCTTGGTTGAACAGACTTCCACATATTTTTTTTCCTTATCAACACAAGGTTTTCAACTCTCTCTTATTCCAAATTTTGCTACGATTTACTTTGATTTGATTTACTCTGTGTTGCTGGTTTTTTATCTTGTTGTTTTCTAAATTATTCCTTTGTAATTTGACTTGGTGCTTCTAGAGATTTGTATATAGTCACCTCGTGATCTGGTTTTAATAAGCTTATTATTGAAAACTGGCTGAGTTGTTGAATTCTAGTATCACCGGAAAGTAATCTCATGAAAGCGCACAAAATGTTTTCATTATATATTCTTTTTTTTTTATTAATCATTAATATATCGATTACATCTCTTCTGCAAATCTAATAAATAGGAATTGTAGTCGATTCATTTGGCTCCACCATATCAGCCTGGTCTCTTGTTGTACTGCATTTATTTATTATTTTGCGCGCCTTGTTAGGAATTTAGCTTTCCGATCTAGAATGCTAGGCGTTCAAATCGTCTCCATGGTCTAATAGCTCGTCAAGTTCTGCCACTAAGTGTGCTTTTGTGTTTGCTGCACATTGCCTCAATGGTTAGTTTTTCACCACCGATGCAGGATTTAATTGTCATAAACTAAATAGATTTTGTGTTTGTCGGAATTTCCCCATAGCATTACTTATTTTCGATAAAAATTGCCACTCCTCCTGAGCTGCTGACTGGAATGTCTTTATTTAAAATAGAATATCATTGGATCTTGATTCAGCCAAGGATCCCAAATGTACCAATTTTGACTTTTTATCTCTTACATCATTTACATGCTGCTAGTTTAGTTTTGTACTTCATCAACTAGTTTTAAAATTTTAATAATTTTCGGCAACAATTTAAAGAGTATTTCAGTAATTGTTTTATCCAAACCGTCATTGGTTTGGCCTATAGTTATTGCGGCATAGCTTACACATGATCTCGCACAAAAGGCTTTCTCTCTTTCTTGTTTCTGTCTCTCTGCTCTAATCTTTGATGAAGCCAGGATTCTTCTTACATGCCCAATCACTGATGCGATTGGTTTCCACTACACTTTGTACATTTAAATGTTGGTCTTATCCTTTAAGTGCATTCCTTGGGCGGTGTTACACTTATATTGTATTTGGCTGTACCTTTGCCATGTAAAGCATTTCAGCGTGCCTGTAGACTTTCTTTTAAACTCAATTGTTACTGCCATGCGCATTACCTCATGGAAATGAAATGGTTAAGTCTGAAATTATTTGATTTTCGAATAGTTGATTTTGAATAGTTGATTTTCAAATTAAGGAGAAGTTTTCAAAGTTACTAAAACTTATTGGGGGTTAAATTGAAGAAAGTATTTTGATTTTAATAAAATATAATTAATATCAAAAATAATGATTACTTATTTTAACAAATTTTAGCGTATGTTAATTATTAATTAAAATTAATTGCAGTTATTTAAAATATATTAGTTCTTTCCCTTAGCCCTTGCACCACATAATGAAATGAATAAGTAGAAAAGCTTACATCTTGGGTGCATCACACTGCAATGCTATAATTCATTGGTACATAATTTAGTTGGAACTTTTAAGAATCGCGTACTACTACAAACTGTGTACGAATCAAATTTAAATAATTCTATGCAAGCGTCGAAAATGTCCGTATCCAGGATTGTTGGCCTAAACGGAGCCTCCAGACTAGAGTTACAGAATAGTACGACCGTGAACATGTCCCTCTTGGAATGAAATGCAACCGCTTCCTGTATAACGCCTGCTTTTGGATCCTAAGAACTAATATGTATTTCTCGAATGTGATAGAACTTTACTGCAGTTTTATTTTATTCGAATATAATTTATAAACTAAGATTACATGCTTGTATACAGGTTCTATTTAATTCAACTCTTTACATTTTGGGTACGTGGCAATATTTTCTTAAAAGGATAAAAAACTATGCAAACTTAACAATGAATCTACTATTTTATTAACAGTTAGTCAAATATAATTGCATCAACTAAATATGTTAGACTTTTGATATTATAGAGCAATTAAACAGTCTTCAATTTATTAATAATAATTTCAATATTTTTTGAGCATTTTTCAATATGGTTAACTACTGACGTTAAGAACCACACAATCTGATCAGGGTTGTTACCTGATATAGAATTTGGTGTTGTTAATTCTTGCAGATAATGCAACGCACCATGATAGACGGCATTTGTTAGATGATATTCTTCAATAAAAGGCTTCAGAAGATTTTGTATAGCTTCGAGCTTATCTAAAATATTTACATTATGTCAAATACTATTTTCTAAAATTAAGCAATAGTTCAAAATTATCAATAACCTAATAGCTCAGATACTAGGTTTCAATAATATCATGATACATATAAAATGTATTGCGATTTATGCACATGATGTATCGACGAGCCTATATCTGATGTTTGGGACATTTCTGATATTTTGGGTTCAAAGCAAATAGAAGAAGTGATTTCAGTTTTCTATTAAAAATTATGGAAATAATTTTACAAAAAAAAAGGAAAACTAAATTTCTCTTTGCTCTTTGGATACTACTTTTGAATGGGCAACACAAGTTTTTCTTTTATTAATCGACCATTCTGTGAGTTCTTGGTTCGTAATCGTTTCAGTAGTTTTTCTATGAAAAAGTGATAATGGTTTATACTGGTGCAATTATTAATTTGGGAACAAAGAAAACAAAAAGAATTTGCTAGACAGAGTCGGAACGATCGCCATTTGAAGTATCTCATATGAAATTTTCTTTCATGATCGAATCATTAAAAAGAAATATATTATCTAAACTTTACCTAGCTTTTCGTGGCTAGGTAGTATAATTCGATACTGCTGGCCTAATACTAACAAAAAAACGAAGGTTTCGTAAACCATTGATGGTATTAGTATTTTTGACATTTTAAATAAAACTAAAATATTGTCTGCTGTCTTACCTTTATCACATTTTGTTCCAATAATATTAAATATCAGATTATGGAATATCACATTACTCTGGTCCATATCTTTCTGATCTCTGCGAAGTACTTTAAGCAAGCGTTCATAAACTGGTATTAGATTCACTTTCGTGTAGCCTTCAAGGAATGGGAATTCCGTTTGATAACTCATACGATCTCTTGTGAATTTTGAGAACTCTTCGAGTAAATCAGATAACTCTTCAGCAGCCGGACAGCTATCAACTGATCTTAGGAGACGAATGTTTTGCATCAGAGCCGTCAGCGTTTGGCCATCGGTGGCAAAAGATGAATAGAATTGTTGAGTTAGATCATTAAATACTCGATGTTCAGAATATACTTCTCCTGTAAAATATTTATTATCATTTATTGTCAGTATTCAATTCGCCACACAATATGTTTGATTATGTATACAAGCAACAAATTTTATTTGTTTGAAGCAACTTGTTCAGCTCAACTCTCAAAATTAATTTCTACATTTTAATATTATTGGAATACAACTCAAAAATATTCAATGAATACTTTCACATTATGGCATTTATACCTCTCATATACTAAATAGGAATGTCGTTATGGTTAGTCAAAATATAGAATTTAAAAAAATGTAGAAAATGCGGTTTGAAAGATGTCTATGTGCTTTCTGAACATATTTTAATAAAATTTAGAATCGCTAAGATAAAATCTAAATAATGGGGAATCGAAACTAAAAGAAGGACTAGAACAAAACGTAGTATGCCTGGAGAATTAGTAAGAGATGCTGTACTTTCGATGAAGAAATTTTAAGAGTTATGAAAGGAATCTTAGATAGACTACACTAAGAAGTTAATACCGCTTTGAGCGCCTTAAAGATATATATTGAAAATTTGGTTTTTTATTGGATACAAAAAAGTTTATTGTTATACAGAAATTTATGACCACAGAATGTTTGTGACTGCAGAATGTTGTGACTGCAGAACACGTAATGATACTAAAACATACCTAAATCTCAAAGAGAATTATTAATATTTATTATTTCGTATGGTGAAGACGTTTTTCGAATATCAATGCAAATCCTTTTGACCATTGCTACATCAATTGCAAGTTGTGAGCGGACGTTGTGTGATTCTTTTACATTTACACCAACGAACATCTATGGGACAAGATAGTCTCAGTGATCTTGCGCTACTTTGTATTGAAAAGAAAACTTTGGAAAAAAATGATTTTATTGACGTCATAGAAAAATTTGCTACAGTTAAAGCCAGAAAAATTAGTATTTAAAGGAAGTTGTTTTTCTATTTATCATTTATGGCTAATTTTATTTACATGTAGAGCGAAATAGTACATATAATCGATTTATTTAGAATTAACTTTATATATGTTTTGAGAATTTTTATTTATTTTTCCGAATGTTATTTTTTATTTTGAATTTGTTTTATTTTTGTGTCATTGTTCATTGTCAACAAAATACTTAAAAACTATGACAAATGCATGGAGTAACATTTTTTTTCTATTTAAATTTTTTTTCTAAATTTAGATGAGATTTAGATGAGTTTTAAACTTCTTAAAGAAGTTTTAAAGCCATTTTTAAGATGGTGATTTAATTTTTATTTCATCTCATGTCATTTGTCCAAATATGTAATTGTTT
>WYDF02000005.1:1087399-1098677 GCA_009867245.2 Adranes taylori
CGAACACGAATTAGCGGTTGGAGGTAATTTTTATATAAGGTTGAAAGAACGGCGTCCGAATCCCTTAGACTATCGTTCTCGACAGATATGCGGGACCATGAACGTGATGCATTGAACAGCATTGAACGTGATGGAGTCAGCATGGAGAGAGGCTGCAAAGAAGATTGTTCGAAAACAGGCGTTTTAAGATCCGCTACTCTGCGAAATGAGACTGACGGATTTATTCTTGCTTGCCTATGGTGTCATAAACAGCCTTCTGTATCGTGAGAATATAATGGTTGTAGAGATGACAGATACGAATTGCCGAGCATACAAGTCTCAGCCAGAGACGCTACTTCATATTATTTCCGCATGCCTGGTGTACGCTAGAACCAAATAGATCTAACGCCATAATGCCACCTTAAAAGGGCTATATTTCGATCTACGTCATTTTTACAGTATAGACAAAGGCCCAGTTGCACCCTACGTCATTAAGGATATTCAGACCGTAGTTGAAAATGACGCTGTTAAAATCTTTTGGATCTACGGCTCTCCTTCAATCATCAAATAGCCGCAAACATACATGATATTGTATTGTTAGATTACACTAAGCGGAAGATGTCCCCCATCGAATTTTCTAGCCCCGCTGATAAGAATATCGAAATTAAGGCACAAGAAAAAGTGGCCAAATATCAGAATTTGTTATGCGAGTTAAGGATCCAATATCCACGCAATTTCATCAATTTGGCAGTACTTATCATTGGAGTCATGGGAGGTGCCAGATCCCCTCCCCCCTAATAAATGATATTAAGACTATACGGACGTGTGAGGCCAAAGCTGAAGAATTAGCAAGTTAGATGCGAAAGGCATTGGGAGTTTGAGTTTACTTTGGTCACACGACCCAGACGTAGGGAATCCCAAAGAAGAATGTCGTGTATAACGTCATCTTTTTAAAGGTGCTGAAGCTGAGATTCTTTGGAATTGCAAGCTACAAAGCGAAAAAAAAGAATAATAAAAGAGATATAATTAAATTAAAGAAATACTAATCATAATAGGAATACTAAAATCTAGTTTGAGCATTTGCCATAGAGACCACCTTAATTTATTTATGACGTCAGTCATCTTGTAGTTGTTGGAATTTTACAAATTGACTCGCTTGAACTAGCCATTTAAGTTAGATTTATATATGGGACTGAAGAATAAGAAACTGCATTGTACCCTAGTCTATGAAATTTATTTTGTACGATGGGCAAGTACACCGTAGGTAGCGAATATTTGAAAAGCGAATGCGAACGCTTATTTTAGTTTAACGTAAGCAACAATGCTACATTTTGTTCACATTTGTTAAACAAGAAATGATGTTTGAACCTAGACTGTAAATTAATTTCTCATCTATTTATTCTCTGCATATTAATCGTTTTGTTTTTCGAGCTTTTTCCAAAATCCCATTTGAAATTCTCTCATGTTTTTGATTCTTAAGAAAACTCTATTTGGCAAATTGGCATTTGGCCAAATTTGTCAAAATAATACAGAATGAATATACAGAACGAATTATAATGAATTACAGAATAAATGATGATGTTTGAGAGATTTCTAATTGGTAATCTAAGTATGGTTTAGTGCATTCAATACAATAAATGCGTCCACTAAATCCATACCGCTAAGTGCGATTTTGTCCACATAAGATTTAAAAATTGTAGAAAACTCTTCGAATGTTAATTCAAACAGATATGCGAAGGGTTGAGGATGCAATATGCGATTTTAGTGAAACATAGATAAAAAAACTGGATGAATATGAGAATAACATCCCGCAAATATTAACGATATCTTCTGTATAATACATCATATATTTTACTCTAAAGTATTTAATTTTTAGATAACAATGAACCAATTTCCTTAGTATCTCATGTTCAATCGAGCATGGAAAGAGCTTTTGCTGGGTTAAAAAGTTTGAAAGAAGAAGATGCTGTATATGAAAGTGCAAGTTATCAGCATCCTAGAGAGACACAGGTAAACAGTTTATTCAATTTAAATTTAATTTAATGATAAATATTGTAATATTAAAAAATTTTTGTAAGTTCAATTAAAATATGTATTTAAATTCAAATACTTTATCGATACATATATCCATTTCATTGCAAAACCGTAAAGCAATAATAGTGCATTATCAGATGTAATTAAATAGTTATATAGAAAGTCTAGTCACATTTAATATAAACCTTTTAGAATATTTATAACATGTGAATATAGGAATTAATTCTCGTTTTAATAATAAATATATTTTAATTTTAAATGCATAGGCGATGATGATAGCATAGCGATTTTGATCATAATTTTATGCATAGTGGCACACAGCGCAGAATGATTGAGTCAATCAATTCGTAGTTGCATTGAGTTAATATATGTGTCGTGTGAAATTTTTTATGAAAAGGACAAAATGAATATGAATTGACACATCTGGTATTAGAAGCAAGATTATGAAGAGGACAATACTTATATTTTATTTGTTTCAGTAGCGTAGCGTGCGTTTCAGCCGCCCATGGCGTAGGTAAAATTCGCTGCCTCCCCTTTTTAAGTATTTAAATCCAAAAGGCTCCAAAATTTACATAAATTAAAAAGATCTTTTCGGAAAAATGTTATTGTGTTTTGTATAGGGTACAAATAAACACATTTCTTACAAATGTTCTTACAAGTATGCCGTTTATTGATATATACACAACATTTATGATATGCGTCGATAAGATTTAGTTATTAATACATTAAATTAAAACATAACGAATAACAAGCGAATAGAATATAAAACATAAATTAACTTCCAATTATAACTCTAATGATACTGTTACAATATATTTTTATTAAAAAAATTAATAGAATTAAAAATAACATTTCTGTCTTTAACTAAAATGTTATTTTTCTACTTTTTCTTAAACCAAAGTCTTTTAGTGCACTATCAATGTCTCTACTATCACATACTTCTTGCTCAATCGATAAGATAGCCAGATTGGTTAGCCTTAAGGTACTTATTGTTGATTTTAAATAATTTTTGATCAACTTCAATTTTGAAAAACTTCTCTCACAACTGGCATTACTTACGACAATTGTGGGAAATATTCGGAGCATTATTATAATATTGGTAGAGTATCTTCCAGCTTGCATTTCACAATAAATTGTAATAATCCAAGTGGGTCCTCATTAATTAATTTATTTATTTTACCTGTGGCTGCTATGAAAGCCCGTAGTCGGCAGATGCGTAGTCTAGATTACAGACTGTGTCGTTCGAATCTAATAGTATAGCGGGCGTTAAGTAGGTAAACTTTTCCGCTAAATTCCGTAGCTGCTGAAATCTCACGAATTTCTACGATTATTCTATCTTACGAAGAAAACTTCAACTCAATTTCATATGAGAAATTAGCATCTCTACTTCCATTATCAAAAATGTCTTTTCTCGTTTTGCGCCTCTGAGATTCAATGGAAATGCCGAGGTCTACACATATATTTGTTGCACAACTTATAGCGCCGTCTGTAAATTCTTTTTGTTTCTGTACTAGTATCGTCTGCAAAGCATTTACTTTCTGAGCGCACAGTTTTATGTCGATTCCTTTTGTTTGTAAATATTTTTGTGCATCGTTTACTTCATGTAGCACAGGTTGCTAGAGCCCCAAGGAACAAAGAAAAGAAAATGACTGCATAGTAGCTAGCAAAGTTCCTGCTTCTGTTCTTGTGTTTAAACTTTCATCTGTCTCTGTCAGGTTTTCCAGAGTGACAAAAATGTCTCTGTAATGATGACGTATCATATTTACGGCATCACGTCTTGCGCTTCACCGCGCAGCCTGAACTCTTTTTAAAGTTTTTCCTGTAGCTGCTACTAGAAAATCCAACGATGTGTGGACATTGAAAAAAATTAATAGCAACGTTCTAATGTTCCGAACAAGAAATTAAATTTGCATGTAAACAAACTAGGTTTAACGAATGGTTTGAACAAGGTACGAATTCGATTTTGGGATTTATTTCTTTTTTTTGCTGAACTCCTGAATGCATTGTAGCCATTGCTCAAAATCATGTTTGAAATTCCTTTTTTATTTTTTAATTTTTTTTCAATTAAATCTATAAAAGATTCTACTACTTGCACTTCCTGATTTTCAATCACAAAATATTTTTATATTTGGCTTGTTTCGACTTTATGAGAAATATCCGGAGTACTGTCAAATACGATCGAATAATATGTGGAATTTTGTGCTTATCTGATGATATGTTGCCGAACTTTATCTCCCAAAATTGCAATAAATTCGTTTTGTATTTCGGGTGACATATAAGGAAATTTTGCTACACATTTTAGACCTTACAAGATGTTCACGAAGTACAAGATCTTACATTACAATTAAATGCACCAATTCTAAAAAGTTGCCTCTATTAGCTCTTGTATCGTTTTCTCTGTGGCCACGTAAGGCCACATTTTGTTTTGCAAGGAATCTTATAATATCAAATATTCTGATAAAAACTTTTTTGCAATTTTTTTGTTTCCTTTACCATAAGGTTTTGCTCTTTTTTGACAATAGTCTGTCCTTCTAGTCAGTTCTGGTTTCTAACTCCTTCCATTTGCAATAATTTTGGTTGTGTAGTGCACTTGATTTCAAACCTTAGGATTCAGTTTCCACCAATTATTAAATCCACCAGATGAGTAAAACCTTGTTCCATTCGGAGTGTTTACGTTCTCAAATAAACGACAGGAAAAGCAAAATAATGATGGTTTGGAAGGAGAATAATAAGCCATGCAACTACGTAAAACTTTTTCGCCGTTAGTCAATGTGCGGTAAAACCATTCCCGGGTAAGCCGCCTTGTGTCTCCTTTTGATGTTAAAAAGCACAATTCTGAACTTGTTACAGTTGACGCTTCGGTAAAGTTAGTATGTATTAATATGCTGAAGAACTTCCTGTCCTCTATGCATGAGCGACTATCGCATATTTTCAGCAGCAGTAGTAGTCTCTGTTGAATTTAAGCCCAACTTAGAATTTGACGTCCCACGAATATAATTTTTCATATATTTAAGTATAGCCCCCTTATTTCTTCTAATATTTTCTTCCTTATCTTTTCTCTTATTACGGTAAGCAGCTTCGCTTTCTTTTACTCTTTTCATTTTTGATGCTAAAACAAAACAATATAGTATTAACACTTATAATTATAATTGGCTAAGAACCGAAGCTTTCGTAAGTAATATATAAACAAAATATTCAATTGCTTAATATTCACCATTTTAAAAATTTTAGATATTACTTTTCAAATTGACCGTATAGTATAAAATGAATACTTCTTAATGAGCAGGCAAACAAAAATAAAAATTATAATACTCACATTGTAGTATGTATACCAAGAGGCGACCACGGGGAATTACCGCAAAGCTTGATAGGCCGAGACGACTATACTCACTTAAAAAAAGGGAATTCCTCTGTTCCGTCACAGATTAAATAATATCTTGTTTATAGTTGTAACGTGTTCTATAATAATGTTCATATAATTATTATACGTCGAAAACACTTTTCACTTACTTCGTGACGCAAATTTTTATTACCTATATGAAGATTAGGTAATAAAAATTTGCGGGTTCATTTTAATCTGCCCAAATGGTTCAAATTAATTTTTAATTCAGATTACAAGATATTATTTTTATTGTGAAATATTGCCGCCTCCACTGATTTGTTGTTATAGAAAGTGACAATTTAGACTTTTATCATTTTATTCGAATGTTGGAAAAACATAATGGATTGCATACAGTTATGGGATTCAGCTAGTAGGAACTGCTGATTGTGTACGAGTTGTAAAACTTTCTCAAGTTCTATATACCGGTAATTATAGCTCAAGTCAATAAGTAATTCGCTAAATGCTAATGCGGTATTATGTTTCCATTCAATGCGTTATTTTAGTTAAAAAATTAGACAGATGTATTTTTGAGATGATAATTATATTTAAACTATTATTTTAAAATTTTAATAGTTAAACACGAAAACACAACTAAATTCTTTGTCTAAGTTCTAAGAAGTCTAAAACAAAAGTCAAGGAAGTATTAAATCGTGAAACAGATAATATAGAAGTAGAACTCAATATTGTATTCGAGAAAACGCTGTTAATTTTCTTAAGAATGATTCGTTGATAATTAAGAGAAAATTGGAATATGATATTTGTCGCAAATTTGAGATTCAAAGCAAAGACCAGGCGGAGGCTAGAAGTGGTGCATGTAGAATAAATGGATTTGAGGGACTGCTCCAAGGACGATGCACTCAAACCCTGGACTTTATAATAATATTCTTTATTGGGACCAACACAGAGGTTTTACAATTGAAATATAATAGAATAGAACAAACAGCAAAACATTCACTTATTAGAGAAAATGAAAAATCTGGTATATATGATACTATTAATAAAATTTATAGGCCGCACAGCATGGCATTGAAATCGGTTTCCCAGTATTCTTATATAGAGTAAAAGGCACAAGTTTTTAGCCAATATGTGATTTTCTTAAAAGTCCTAAAAGATTTTCTTATAATTTTTCAAAGACAAATAATTATATTAATTGAAAAAACATTTATTAAAGTATATACGAGTACTACATCGAGTTGTTACTCATTAACTTTTCCAATTTATTTATCATAGTTGACCGGATATAAGGCATGAAAGCCGAAATTAATATATAATAAGATGAAATAAGACTAGTGGTGCCACCTATCGAAAAACGCATGCTATTGAGTTGAAGGTAATGTTGATAACCACAGTACTTGTTTAGGGGTTACATATCGTAGACTATTCGTATGTGTGTTTAATTCATACAAAAAAGTTTGTTCTTTGAAATCCATGCTTCGTTAGTTTAGTGCCTAGAACACCTGACCGGCAATCGGGTTCGATTCCTGAGTAGGGTAAATTTGCAAAGAAACAAATTATTGCATTAATTTCAAACACATATTTTTTAACCACCCGTTTCTCCACCAACGGCAATTTTACCGTTCATCACCAATTTTAGTATGCCATATTTTTGTGGATGTTTCAAGACAATGGCAAAATGTGCATTTGGAAAAGTACTTCTTTATTGGTGATGTGATCTTTCTATTTGCTTTGGCAGTAACGCCACTATTTTTGTTCCAGCTTGATTCGCCCCGACTGCGTAGTCCGGCTCTTAGCGAGCCGGCAGATTTGTCGGGAAAGAAACCTGAAAGTGTCACGTGCGTCCCGGAAATCGATTTCATCAAAGATGAAGTGTACGATGGTGATGAATACGAAGAGGATGATGATTATTCCAGATCTAGCAAAAGTTCGGATCCGGAACGCTTAGAAGTTGATATGTCACAGGTATTTTCTTCTGTTGCTCAATTGTAATCTTTGGAACGTTAACACTTACAAAAACTGGCATGATCTTATGGATAAATTGTGCATGTTGTAATACATTCTTAACAACTGTTTAATGAACATAAAGTTTCATAAAGTACTTCAAAAGCTTGTGAGATATGAAGTTTGTTTGATTTTATATAAGCAGAACTGCTACTGTATCTGAACTTATTTTCAAATAAAGTAGATCCAAAAAACATCAGATTGACGTATGTGTAGTTGTTGACATTTTTACTTAATCATTTTTTATTACAAAATTTTGTAGTCGAATTGAGACAGTTTAAGACTATCCTTCATATTGGATTAGATTAGACTTGAATTAAGTTAGTAATTGAAGTAATTTATTTGACGTTATTTCTATAATTATTATCAATAAATACGTACAGTATTTCAAAGTACAGTAGAGTCTCGGTTAACTGTCACTCTTTTAACCGCCAGTCTCTATTAACCGTCAGGTCTCAGGGAAAAAAATGCAAAAAATGAAAAGTCCATACTGTATAGTAGATATGTTTACATATCGTATCATTCTTAATTTTTATTTCAAATAACTGAGCTATCTTACCAGCCGAGTGGTACATTGCCATACATAAATTTTAAATCTACGTACGTATTGTATTTATGTAGTACAGTACAGTGTTTATCTTATATTGTACTGTCGAAGATGACTATTCGGGGCGTCGATCTCCGGCGAGATCATAGTCACGTTCCTCAGTCAAGCCAATCATATGCGAACGCGCCACATTCCTAGACTAATCGCTCACAACAAACCATTGTGTTGTTCATTGAGTGTACTGACATATTTTTGGGAGTTTCGTTTCAGTATACTTAGATTGATAAATGTAAACTTATTGACTTGGGTTTAACCAAGAAAATGGAAATTATAAAACGCTAGTGGAAAGGAAGTGTCAGTGTTACACCATTACGGCGTTGGGCAGACAATTGTTAATGATATTAAAAGAGACGCCGAAAAAATGAAAACCACGTTTCAAAAATGGAGAATTCTGATTGTAACGTAAAAGCTAGAAAAACTATGAAACCAGCCAAACTTAAGTATCTTGATACGATAATGTACCAATGGTTTATTCAAGCCCGTAGTCAAGGAATGCCTTTGACAGGTTCAATAATACAGGCTAAAGCCATAGAAATAAACAAAAAAATTGTTAACAAAATGTATTAACTGGTTCGAGCAGCAGGAAGAATCAGACATCACTCAGCAGTTACTACTTCGCAGAATTCTGGACATGGCGGCCAGAAAAGCCGGTCGAGTTTCGAAACAATAACAAATGTCAGACTACTTTAAGAAGTAAGATTGCTTAAGGTACGTAATTGCAATATATTTTGTTATTTTCCTACAGATCAATAACGATTAACTTACGTTTAATTCACTTTTAGTGCAATTAATCTTAATGTAGTGTGGTCCGCAGAACTGTAGAACACTGTACTGTATTAAGTTACGGATAATGACTTTAACATAAGGGAGCGTACTGCTGTATATAATTTAGTCTATGTAAAACTTGTATAATAAAGTTACAGTAAGTTGAAAATTTAAGAGTTTTACTGTATGTACTACATTTTCCAAAATATTTACGATGCTGTACATAATGATTCTTTAGTTAACAATAAATGCAGTACAGATATTCTGTGGTATAAACACAGTATAGTTTGTTATTTTTATAGATCGCCGAAAGTACGAGTGGTGAATTTCTGTTATTCGTCAATTCTGTCATCCGTCATCCAAAGAGTCCCGAGGATGACGGTTAATCGAGATTCTACTGTATTTAAATCTTAATTGCAGGCAATTGATGATCACTCGAATTCAACTATATCCGTACCTTCACCGACCACCCATCATCCGATTCCGCAACACCAGCACCATCCATTACATCACGTGACCGCAGATTATCCTAGCCCATTAATGTCACTCTCGCTGGCCGCCGCACATCATCGTAATCATCAGAATCATTATCATCGTCAACAGTTACATCATGGTCAGCAAGCACCCGATAGGCCGATATCAACACAGGCACAACAGTTGCAAGCACAATCGCAACAACCGCAATTGGCAGCTGCACATGCTCTATGGCAGGCTGCTTTGAACGCTGCTGCTGCTCAGAATGGTAGATCTATACCGCAGCAGCAACCACAACAACAACAACAACAACAACAACAACAACAACAACATCATCAACAACAACAACAACAACAACAACAACAACAGCAACAACAACAACAACAACTACAACAACAACAGCAACAACTACAACAACAACAGCAACAACAACAGCAGCAGCAGCAACAACAACTGCAAGTGCCAGCTCAACCACAGAATTCTTTTATTCGGTCAACAGATAGAGGTATGTTTTATTATTTTTTGTACATTTGTATATGAAATTCTCTAAATAAATATAAACATAAAGAAGTAAATATAAAATATTGAATTGTGTAATTTTAATTAATTTAGTAAGTATTTAATTGGTTAACTTCTTTTTTAGTTTTATCACTAAGATCATATAATCAACATGCTTTCAATTATTTCCATTGCTTCATAGTATTGTTGCATCTATCTTACTGTAATGATAGAATTTAAACCTACGAACAAGAGTTTACTTATAAATCAGCGAATCATTCATAAATCAATCAATATATCAATCAATATATTTCAATCAATTAATATATTTTCAAAAAAATCAAAAATTATATAATATCACTTATCAGAAGGGAGAAAAACAAGTATTATCAAAAAAGATTTGAAGAAAATAAAAATGACAAGAAAAACGTGGGCAGCAATAAACGAAATCTTACAAAAAAAAACAAAGGAAAGGACAGCAAGAAATCATTATGACAGGAAAAGGAAAAAGGCTAACAGACAAGGAAGTCAGTGAGAGATTTAATGATCATTATACATCAATGGGCCAAGATATAAAATAAACACACACAAACACAAGAAACATTACAGAAGAAAAAAAACATAAAAACCATATTTTTAAATCATACGAACAAAAATGAAATGGAAGATATTATATCGAAGTTAAAAGATCAAAGCTCACGAGGACTAGACAACATAAGCACAAAGGATGTGAAATCAATAATGAAACTAATATCACCGATTGTGACTGATATACTCAACAATATAATAGAAAACGGAAAGTTCCCTGAGGAACTAAAAGAAACAGAAGTGGTACCGATCTTTAAACAAGGGGGGAGATCGGAAATTAAAAATTACACACCAATATCATTACTAACAACTTTTACAAAAATTACAGAAAATACTATTAAAAATAGACTGACTGACTTCATCAACAAAACAATAGGGTTTGACACAAAACAGTATGGGCATCAAGAAAACAGTGGAACGCAATGCGCCCTATTAGAATACACGGAAGAAGTAAGACAAGAAATAGATAAAGGAAAATATAGTGTATCCATTTTTTAGACTTCTCAAAGGCCATCGACACTGTAGATCGAAAGAAATTAATAATCAAACTACAGACGATAGGCGTACCAACTATTTGATACATACCTAACAAATCGCACACAACTAGGTAGAATCAAATCTACAAAGGGAGAAATGAAAGGAACGAAAACAGGAGTACCACAAGGATCGATATAAGGCCAATACTTTACTTACTATATGTACAGGACTTAAAAGACATCAAAATGGAGAATAATTACTACAGTTATGCGGATGATACTGTACTAGTATTTACTGGAAACTGTTTAGACACTTCAAAATAAAATCCAACAAAATTTAGGTAAATTTAATACCTGGATAAAAAGCAATAATTTAATAATAAATAAAGACAAAACAAAATATCTGATATCAAATAACAAAAATAAAAAGATACAATCTATCAAAATAAATATAGAACAGACGGAATTAAAAGAAGTAGAAGAATATAAATATCTTGGCATATGGATAGACAAAAG